>JBAMJV010007372.1:0-113844 GCA_037951105.1 Echinarachnius parma | reverse complement strand
TCAATCATAATGAGGGACATTCGCTGCGCGAGTGTCGACCGGACTCCTCCGACAGAGATGCATGGGGTCTTCCAGGGGAAACTCACGATCGATCTGCGAGTTGCCCTTTATCTTCTTCTGCTAGTTTGTGGAGAGTGGAATTCAAACCCTGGACGATGACTGAGAAAGTAATTTTCCTGAATATTTAACTGAAAAGGGCAATAATACTACAGAAATGAAAGAAATACAATTTATAAAAATAAATGAAAGTGGAAAAGAAAATAGGCTTCGCCAGAAATTGAGAGAATTTAATAGGTGAAATAGTGAGGCAGAATGGACACAAAATTGTAAGATAACATGTTGATGAATTGAAGATGATGATGATAATGGATGATGGCAGATGATATTTGTAAGTGATGATAGCTATATAGCGGAAGTTATAATTATGTTTGAAAAATCTTAATACAGGTGTACAAACAAATTAAAATACGAAAATATATAACATTGTTATATACTGCGATATAAGTATTGTTTTACTTTAACTTAAGAAATACTAGCAAATACCAGTCACCAATTCTTTGAGTGAGATATGTTGAATGTTGTATTTTTGTAACTCTTTATTTTTTGTATATTGTCCGAGTGTAAAAAAACTTAAGTAATGGATTCTTTGTTTATATGGTTATAATAATTAAGATGGACAAAATTATTGTTAAAGGGAGAGATCCTCTTTTGCAAGCCAAAATTCAAAAGTTGCGAGGTTATTGTATATATGAAAGGAAATGTCATTTAATAGCATGCCTGAAAAAATTAGGGCTTGAAATCTCTTTTTCGTGGAGTTATAGACCTAAAACTGAATAAACTGAGGGACGTTGGTAAAATAGGTACATTACGTATTTTCGGCAGGTGAGTACGTTCGTACATAGATTTCACGGAGTGCCAGATCGGTATGCATGACCCCTACGTGACCCGCGCTTGCTACGTGACCCGCGCATAAGTACTAATGTGTGAGCGTTTACCAAGCAATATACCCAAACGTCGCTTAAACTGACTACATGTAATTATATATTCTTCTTTTGAGATCTTTTTCCGTGACGTATATTTTTTCAAAACCGAGACAAGTACTTTCAAAATTTTCGAGACCGAGAACCAAGTACCGCAAACTTGAAACCCCTCTTACCGAACCGAGACCATTAGTACTTATTATAATTTTTCGAGCCATTGACCGGAGATCTTCACAAATTTTGTGGGCCGAGACCAGTTTTACTCGGTCGCGACCAGGTTTTACCCCTAAAACAGCCATTATTTGGTCAGAGGGGGGAGGGAGGGTGGTTTGAACCCCCCAACTACCCATGGGTACGCCTATGGTAAGTAGTAGTAGTAGTAGTAGTAGTAGTAGTTAATAGAAGTAGTAGTAGTAGTATTATTAGAAGTAGTAGTAGTATTGGTAGGTAGTCATAGGCGTACCCAGGGGTGGGGGGGGGGGGGGGGGTTCGAACCTCCCCCCCCCCCCCCCCCCTTTGACCAAAAAATGCCGTTTTGGGGGGGTTTGACCCCTCCTTTTCAAATCTTAACTGTCTTGAGACCACAATTTATCTGTCTCGACCGTCATTATCGATGGTCTCGGCCTCGAAAAGTGGGAAGAACCGTGGTCTCGGCCTCAAAAGTGTCAACAAGTTTAGGTCTCGGTTTGGAAAATTTTCTCGACCACCACCTTCCCCCCCCCCCCCCCCTCGCTTATTACAGGATTCTCAACTAATGGGTCTTGGTCTCGTTCTCCAAAAATGTCGAAAATTCTCGGTCCTCGGCTTCAAAGATTTCTTCGACTACCCCCCCCCCCCCCCCCCCCCCAATGAGTCCTTGGTCTCGGCCTTGAAAAATTTGTGGACTGGACCTGGTCTCAGTCTCGAAAATGTCAACAAATTCTCCGGTCTAGGCTTCGAAAATTTTGTACGACTATTTTCAGAAAATCTTTTACGAATCCTATACGAATTGGCAAGGAAAAATAACCCTAATTCTTGCACAAGTAGGCTACAGCCTTTTATACTTGAATACAAAAATAAATATTTATGTACTTCGAATAGACATTTACAAAACACCTTTCTCAATATTTCAACTTTCAAGTGCAAGTGAACAACATATTTTGGTAGCCCCAATGTTTTCCTTCGAATTTTACGAATGGTGTTGAAACAACACTCGGTATATGATGAAACAAAAATGCACCGATGGCTTAAAAACAGCCAATTCTGGACAAATCTTGACGACCGACACAAACACCGTCCTCTTATTATAATAGCGTGCTTACGATCCTGGACTGTAAGCACGGTCGACCGTAAAATACGAATGCGCATCTGTTCTGCGCATGTATGACGTCATGCCTTATGGTCGACTAATTTTTGGTGAACAGTTTTCGCGCGATGTATGGTCGGGTCACCTGACTCGACCGTAAACATTTTACGGTCCACTAACTCACGGTCCAGGATCGTAAGCGCCCTAATATAGATAGTGTTTTGCTTAAATCTGGCAACTTCTTCAACAAATCAGGTCCAAGGTGCCTAATGGATGTATGTAGATGTTGTTCTCTAACTTGATCTTGATTGAATTACAATTTAAAGAATTTTAATCGGAATAAGAATGAATAACACTATTTTATACGAAGAAATGTTTGAATGACCCCGGAAGTAAATTAAAAAACGAAACCAAATTGTAGATTATTGATAAGCTCATATTTGCAATGTTTGTAATCATGAAAATAATGGTGTTATATGTGCAAATAGTGAGAACCAGTGCATATGGGTACAACTTTCTTTTGTAATAAATACACATGATAAATGTTTGTCATTGTACAAGTAACCCACACTAAATTACTCTTCATAATATAGGATAGATTAAATGAAAATATATAACATTGGTAGATTATTTCTACTAAAAAAATCTTAAATTTATAATGGAGACCAACATGTTTTGAAATATACCGTATGTCCCCCCAAAAATTACAATCGGACTTTCAGCATCGATAACTTTAAAGATAGTGGATCAATTATAATGTTTTTTCAGGGTATGAAACTATAACTTATTACCTACATCTTGCAGAAAACCCTATTAGATTTGCTTCAGTGGACATGGAGAATGGGGGATCTTTGTAAATCATGTTATGGGTCCGTTTCTTCCAAGTTTGACACTTGGATGCTCTTGGCACCCATATGAATGAACATATTTTCCTCACAACTGTCAGGGCAACTAACAAATTAATTCATATTTTGTGCATACCTTTAATATATCAACGGTGTGTACTCGTGTTGTCGTTGCAGAAAGTCTGATTGACTGTACTGTACTGTAACATTATAATACGCGAGATTGCCATTTTTCCTCTACACGGTAAGACCTTTAAATTTCAAAAATATGTTTCTCACAGATCTGATTTCAATTTCAATCGACTATAATTTTTAAATGTTTATCTCATCTCAAGAACAATATTTGTTTTGTACATACAGACATAGCCCTAAATGTCACTAAGGTCGGCACTTAAGCTGTTGGTTAATCTTCATACTAGCCTGAATTTGCCGAGTTTTAGATAGTTCGGTCTAATCTTTATTTTCTTAAAAAGTCATACTAAAGAATGAAACTTAAATTCCAAAAAGCTATCGACTATAATTTTTAAATGTTTTTTTTAATTAATAAAATATAGCGATATTTTAAATTCCCTATGGTTACTAAGGTCCCGCTTAAGCTCGATATGAAAATCACTCCTAATGTAATAACACATTTTAGTATAGGTTTTAGGATAGGTATAGGGAAATTAAATTTGACACGACCGAGTTTATCATCTCAATGTTCTTCACATTTTCGAAATATAATATTTTTTATCGATTTTAAATTTGCAATTAACTGACTTCCTGTTGTTTTACGTCATATTTTAGTTTTCTTATATTGTATATCATTGTTGTGATATATGTTTTGAATATGTGTATATAGATAGATCTGTATATATTTGTTATATTGTGCTAAATGTGATTTTCTTCAATACCCTTCGACAGGGTGACATGAGAAATAAAACATTGAACATTGAACATTGAACTATGACGTCAGGATAATTGTACAGTGGTCGGTCTTTCCATTAAGCGTCTTTGGTATTATCGTAATGATAATGCACTGCAAATCAACATTAATTTGTACACTGTAACAAAAAAAAACGTTTTTTTACCAGGAAATTCCTGGCAGTCGTAACGCCAGGAACCCCCGTTAATTTACGAGAGTCATTGTTATTTTATAGCCTCGCGTAAAATTACAGATTTCTAGCTGTTAAAGGGATAGTTAAATTTTGGTAGAGAGGGCGCTACACAAAATAATTTTGTTGTGAGATAATGAAAAACTGAGTGTCAAATTTGAAAGAGGATACAATTTTATGGCAGAATAAACTTTATTTGATCAAAATCGGTTCAGAAATGGCTGAAATATCCATAAACATAACCATTTGTAATAAATGTGGAGCCCCACAAGACAGTATTCGATAATTTTGAACCAGCCGTTTAAATTCATTTTAAAATGCTTCCTCTTTTCAACAATTTTCAAAAGAGGTTTTTAGATAGTTGTTGATTATCTCTCTATATAATCACTATTTTAACAAAACATCACATGCACAATATTTCATTTAAAACGGTTTAAACAAATGCATTTTTTGAAAGCGCCCTCTTTAGTTTAAACAGCTCTTTTTGAATGATAACAGGCTTTTTGCTTAGTCGTTTGTAATGGTTTCATTCCTTTTGAGCATGGTGGAGTTATAACTATAAGCTTGTAATATAATGGTGCAGGTTTTGGTTACTAAAATTCAGTTTGACTAAAACTGTACTCTCTCTACCAGAACTCAACTATCCCTGTAATTTCACAGTAGCTTTCTGTATTTTTCATGTCATATAATCTCGCAAAATTCAAGTTATCTCTGTTTGTTAACAGCGACTTTCCCGTTAAAATATAATGTTCCTGTTTCTGTATACTGTTTTTCCACATACTCTTTCTGTATTTTTCAGAATGGCATACACTGTAAAAAAAAACAACAACTTTTTTTGCGGGAAATTCCTGGCAGTTATATTTTTTTTACAGTGTAGTGCAATCCTCCTAGTCCTAATAACCTACTTAATAACATACGACATATGTACTGTTCCCTAAGCCTATACCTATCGTTCCTATCCATCTTCCTTCACGGTTAGCTATAGGGTACAACACGATGTATGGTTTTTAATGTTTAGTACTTAAACACAGACGTTAAAACATTATTGCATTCATGAATTTCCACCAAAAAGGGGTTAACAAGAGTACACTAATAATTAATTATGCTAATTTACATCAAAAATTAATTTCGATAATCATTTTACAAAATAACGGGATTATGAACAGATTTTTTTTTTCATTTCGCAAAAGCACAAACTAGCTCATGAATATTCATGAACCTGTTACAAATTACTGGAAATGTTGTGGTTTAACGGTATATTTATATCTATGTCTACAAGAAACTATTTTTTAAAAACAGGTTTACCTGTTTTTTTTTCTTCTTCACAGACCTGGGTAGTAAAAGAAACTGCCTGTGTTGTTAGCATAGGCCTAGGTCTACAGGATTTGTTCTGTTTTTATAAAATAAATTGTCGCTTTTTGACAGGAAAATTGTCGCCAGTAAATAAAAACAAAAACCATGCGAACATTTGTACAAAAAACAGGAAAAGTTGCAGGTAGTACGAAAAACAATTTATTAAAAGTTATGAATGTAGATAATTGTAAATAAAAGATAATTTCCATAAACTAACAACATTTCAGGATAAATTCTGTAAAATCTATAAAACGGTGAAATTTTTTTATTTTAAGGGCAAAAAACCCTGTAATTTTACAGTTATTGTTTTTGTTATTAGAAAGTGTTGTCTTTTTACAGGCGTATTGCGTATTTTCACAAGCCTGTCTTGAAAATGTATAGGCCTACTTGTAATCATACATGGAATCTTAAAATTACTGGAAATTGTGTGGTTTAACGGTATATATTTGTATTTTGTTTACAAGACACTAGGTTTTTCAACAGGTTCCCTGTTTTTTCACAGACCGGGGAAGAAATTGTCGTTTTTTTAACACGGAAAATGTTCGTAAATAAAATCAGAGCCATGCGAACATTTGTAAAAAAACAGGGACAGTCGTAGGTAGTACAATAAACCCGTTTATTAACAGTTATGAATGTAGGTTATTGTAAATATAAAGATGATTTCCCATAAACTAACAAGATTTCTGTTATTTTACAGGAAAAGTTCTGTAAGATTGATAAAACGGTGAAAACTTGTAATTTTAAGGGCAAAAAACCCTGTAACTTTACAGTTATTTTTTTACAGTGTAGAGCTGCCAAATACACGTAACAATAGTAATACCATAACAACAATGCCCGCTATGAAAGACACACCTGAGACGGAAACAAAATACACGATTTAATGAATCGAAAAACTGCACTGTATGTGTAATATTGACTGGCCTTGAGTGGTATATCAAAAATATTGCATTCGCTAGGATCATATTGCACGAAAGAACAAGCCAGTCAATATTATTATTATTATACATACTATCCAGAGCAAAACATAAATAAACAAAAACATATACTCCGTCTTGTTCAGTGAAGAAGACCAATGCATTGAATCTCAAATTACTGATTAAACATTTTCAACCCATGAAGGGCCATTTGCGCGTACTGTAGCATGCAGAGGTGCGTAAACGTATTCATACGTCACAATTAGATACGCGCAAAGCCATTCATGCGTCATTAATAAACGCGCGTATGAATTTGCGCACTTCCGCGCTGGATTGAATATAGCGTTTTCGCATCCTCAACGCGGCCGTAGAAAATGGCGTGTCGTGTGCAAAATCGCCAATTTCTGAGTATCAGCGGTCCCTGCGTTCTTGGACTGTTATCACCGACCGTCTTCGGTCAATTCTGCGTCCGTGCTATGAGACCGCCCGATCAGGCAAACAGCCAATCAGCGGCGCTCGCTGCTCGTAGCGAGGTCAAACGTTCATCATCAGCGCTCGCACGTGTAGTGTGGTTCAACGATCCGAGTCTACGTCCGTACGTTCGCGTTGACCGATTGCGAAACGGCTTGTAAACCCCCGTGTAAACCAGAGTTGTTTTAGCGCGGCGGACGTACCAATAGATCGTTTCTGAGTCGGTGAAAGCTGCGTACGACGCTGGGCGAAAACAGCCTACTATCAGCTCCATGGAGGGGTAATACTCATTTGTAGAGCTAATATAATACACGTTACGATGGTAATATCATAACAATAATGAACGCTATGACTGACAAACCCGAGACGGAAACAAAATACATGATTTATTGAATCGGGAAACTAGCCTGTATGTGTAATAATATATTATAATGATAATTTATTTATATGATATTGACTGGCCTTGAGTGGTATATCAGAAATATTTAATTCGCTAGGATCATATTGCACGAGTCGAAGACGAGTGTAATAACGATTGAGCGATATAATAAACGATTGATTAAAGGGGACCACCAGTACACAGGCAAAGAACAACACATAATTATATGTTTTGTGATATCAAATAGATACCCAACAATTTGCAAAGGGTTGTGTAATTAATTACCACTACTTACGGAACCATTATTATTTCAAACATTTGCGAGTGCGCCTATGGTACTCACTCGTACGTTTGGAGACAATATAATCCCGGACGATTCGCTCTGGACAAAGGTAGTCTTCGTACATGCAGACCCATGGACGCATGTTTTAGAATGGTGATGCGTTTTTCCAATTACATAGTTTTGTTCTGGAGACATACTTTTCTGAACTTGTTGATGGAATGGGCTACTAAAGATATTACCTTTCACCAGTTGGTGGTACCCTTTAAAGGGATAGTTGAGTTTTGGTATAGAGGGCGCTACTCAAAATAATCTTTTCGTGAGATAATGAAAAACTGAGTGTAAAATTCGAAAGAGCATACAATTTTAATGACAGAATGAACTTTATTTGATTAAAATCGGTTCAGAAATGGCTGAAATATCCATAAACATAACAATTTGTAATAAATGTGGGGCCTCACAATTATTAGACAATTTTGAACCAGCCGTTACAAAATTGAAGAAATGCTTCCTCTTTAAAAAAATGTACAACAGTGGTTTTTAAACAGTTGTTGATAATCTCTCTATCTAATCACTATTTCAACATAACATCACATTCACAATATTCTTTTTCAAATTTCAAATGGTTTAAAACCGATGAGTGTTCAGAGAGCACCATCTTGAGGTTTAACTGCTCTTTTTGAATGATAGCAGGCCTTTTACTTAGTTATTTGTATTTTTGTTCTTCTTTTGAGCATGGTGTTATAACTATTAGTTTGTAATGTAAGGGTGAATGTTTTGCTTACTAAAATTCATTTTGACAAAAACTGTACTCTCTCTACCAGAACTAAACTATCCCTTTAACTTATTTTATTCTTTTTTTATGAAGATTTTACTAATCTACAAACATTTATTATAATGTTTGTTTTGGTGCAATTGTAATAACAGTCATAATAGTGCATAAGAACGGGGTTTAACCCTATCAAGCCCAAGCTATTTTGGCGTTCCCAGGCCCAAGGGGGGGGGGGGGGGGGGGGGGGGGGCTCATAGGCCCCCTTTACCGATTTCTTTATTATTCAATCAACCACTTTCATATTTGGCACACATGCCAAGCAGATCAAGCTCTGCAAGTTGCAATCATAATAATGTTTCAAGGTCACCACATGAGGGCGCTATTTAGGATAATACGATGAATACCATAGAAAATATCAGAATTCAGACATTTTTGCTGTTTTTCGCCAAATGGACTGATATAAGTAGATAAGTAGGCACATTTAATTTGTTAACATAATTATGTAATATTACATATTCTGGAACATATAGATCATGACATTTCTGTGGAATTTCATGGGTTTTTGAGGCCCCTTATGTGCGCAAAGTCATTGTGGAGGTGACCTTCACACGACTTAGCAGACACAGTGGGCCGTATGCATAAAACGTCGCAATTGCTTATAAGCAATTGCTTCAAGCACAAGCAAGAGCTTGTCAAGCAAAAGATCAAGTTCAAGCAATTGCTTAATTTCGTATGCATAAGCTTTTGCTTGTGCTGAAACCTTTTGCTTACACTGCCTAATCAATTGCTTACGTGTTGAACAAAGCATCGTTACGGTTGTGCGAACATCGCACTGCATGACAACAAGGGGATTCGTAGTGTATGCAAACGTCGTGTAGTCCCTTGCATAGCAGCTTTCCCTGGTCGTGCCCGACCTGGCAACAGTATTTTTTTCTTACGCAAATATTTTCAAATCATGAACAAAATTGCCTACATGGATATAAATGTCTAAAATAACAGCCATTTGATTAAATATGTAATCACAACAGTCATAAATCATCCTAAAACGGTATGAAAACTTGATTCTAAAACGCGAATGTCCTTAGTAAGCAAGAGCTCAAGCTGGTCTGGAGGTGCTTGAAAAAACGCAAGCAATTGCTTATCAAGACAAGTAAAAGGTTCGTTTTATGCATACGGTTTTAAGTAATTGCTTGTTTGGTTAGCAATTGCTTACGAGCAGTACGAGCAATTGCTTACGAGCAGTACTGCTTACGAGCAGTAAGCAATTGCTTGTTTGTGTGCATACCGATTCAAGCAAAAGGCTAGCACAAGCAATTGCTTGTTTTTATGCATACGGCCCATTACAGTTCATGTTAACGTATATGCAATTTTGACCCTATAAACTTGAACCAAATTGAATTGTTTGATCTCAACATGCTTGTAGACATCATGAGAAACCCCATTAGCAGATTTTAATCACAAAAAATAACATACAAATACATTAAAACTATATTAGATATAATTCTTATTATATTCATTGTTTTACGCCATTTTGTCTTTATAAACAAAGAAAAAGAAAAGATTTCTTGAAACGAATTTCAGTTCAGGATAACCTGTTACCAATGATTCTTATGAAATTTGACTAGAAAAACACCCAAACTGCACTAGTTTATTAAAAACAAAAACAAAACATGCTCTTCAGTTTATGGTTACCATGGCAACTGGAAGTGGCCAACAAAATGTTTGTTATAAGATTTTAGGAAAAGTCAAAAAATTTGATGAAAATCGGTGTACCTTAATTGCCGTTATGGCTGCCATCACTGGCGTACCCAGGATTTGTTCAAGGGTTTGGGGGGGGGGGGGGAGGGGTTATTTCGTCGACCGAAATTTTCGAGGGGGGGCGGGTGTCAGTCGAGTATTTTCGAGGGGGGGGGGGGGGAGTGTTGGTGAAGATTTTTCGAGGGGAGGGGGTGTTGGTAAAGATTTTTCGTGGGGGAGGGGGTGTGGTCGGTGAAGACTTTTTGAGGGGGTGTTGGTGAAGATTTTACGAGGGGGGTGTGAGTGAAGATTTTTCGAGGGAGGGTGTCGGTCAAGTATTTTTGAGGGGGGGGGGGTTGTCGGGGAAGACTTTTCGAGGGGAGGGGGTGACGGTAAAGATTTTCCAGGGGGTGTCGGTGAAGACTTTTTGAGGGGGGTGTCGGTGAAGATTTTTCGAGGGGGGTGTCGGTGAAGATTTTTCGAGGGGGTAATCGGTCAAGTATTTTCGATGGGGGGGGGGGGGGGGTGTCGGTGAAGAATTTTCAAGGGGAGGGGGAGGTTGAGGTTGAGGTGTCGGTGAAGACTTTTTGACCATGGAGGTGTCGATCGGTGAAGATTTTTCGAGGGGGGTGTCGGTGAAGATTATTTGAGGGGGATGTGTCCGTCAAAACTTTTTCGAGGGGGTGGGTGTCAATGAATATTTTTTGAAGCCGATTCCGAGATCCTCTAACAAATTTAGATTTTGGAAGGGGGGGGGGGAAGGTTTGAACCCCCCTAAAAAAAAAACCTTTTTAATCAAAGTGGGGATTGAACCCCCCCCCCCCCCCCCCTCCCCCCTTGAGTACGCCTATGGCTGTAATATTGGTAGAGATAAGGGGTCAATTCATGATTTACTCTTATTTGTAATGGCGGAAAATATTTTGAATTCATTTGCAAAGTGTAATAATGGTAACAATAGTAGTAACAATATGAAGCAATTTCGAAATATAAAATCATGATATTGTATCCTTTGTTTCACCCAAAGTCTTAGAGTTATTCATTAGATGTTTATTCAAATTAATGCTTAATTAATGTAATTACATACTGGCCATAATGGAGTAAAAGGAGTTTTGTTTCACTAATATTTTGTCAAAACATCAACCCTATTTGTTAATAATTGCTGGGGACCCTAACACATAGTCGTAGACATCTTCACTCATCAGCTATCAATTAATTTGTATGCAAAGTGATTTTTGTTGGTCGCGATAATTTTGATAAATTTGCAAACACACAATATAATATGGGCATTGGTTAGACGTATCGAGAACGTGTTTTTATGATAAAAGTGTTCCTTATCATTTTGCAAAGTATGCCTTCAGCGAGCTGACTGGTAGTTTTAAAACTGTTAGGAATGATTTTTTACCCTCAAAACATATAAACTGATAATTGCAAAAGAATGATGGTATGCTAAATTTTGACCTAATTTGTACAAATGAAGAAACGACCTTACAGAGGCTAAAGTTATGGTCACTTCAAATGGGCAAACCTCACAATAATATAATACAAATAATGCGATATGCAATATGAAACAGAATATTTCAACGAGATGTCCTAACATTGTCAACATTATCAAAGCTTACTAGGAAATCTAACAGTTCTTACAGACCTCGGACCTGGTTTACAGATTTTCTTTCCGAGTTCCGTTTTTAGCTCATCCGGCCCGAAGGGCCGGATGAGCTTATGCCATGGCGTGGCGTCCGTCGTCCGTCCGTCCTTCCGTCCGTCCACAGTTTTCAAAATGCTTCTTCTTCGTTATTTTTCAACCGATTTTGATTCTGATTGTTTCATAAGATAGGGCTTGGAGGGGGATTTAAAACTTCTACACAGAATCGTGAAATTCATTATCTATGGTAATTTATGCAAATTTCTTCGAAATCACAAAAAATGCTTCTTCTCCTTCATTACTCGACCGATTTTTGATTTGGTTTGCTTTATCTGGTAGAGCTAACTTTGGTACACTAAAATTCTACACAGAATTTTGAAATTTTTCTCCATTCATTAATTATGGTAATTTTTAATTTTTTAATTTTTTAATTTTTATATTTTTTAATATTTTTTTATTTTATTTTTATTTTAATTTTTTTTGTTTTGTTTTGTTTAATTTTGAATTTTTTTAAATTTATTTATTTATTTTTTTATTTTTAAAAATGTTTTTGGTTTATTTTGTGGGGGTTTATCTATTCATTTATTTTTAAATTTTAAATTTTTTTTTTATTTTTTTTAATTTATTATTATTTTTTAAAATTTATTTATTATTTTTTTAAATTTATTTATTTATTTTTTTTCCCTGTCCCTTCCGGGGCGTCAAATTTATATTTTTTTCACTCTAATTTAATTTTTTTTTTTTTTATGTCCCTTCCAGGGCATCAAATTTTTATTTTTTGACCAGTTGAAAAGTGTACCACATGAAATTTGCGATATTTGATGTTGCGAGATGGCGGATGAGCGCTACGTCATTGACGTTCTGGTTAAGATATGCATGCTTGAAGTTTTGAGATAAATAATTATCTATTGGATAATTATATCTTGGGTAGAAAGTCGGTGCAATGAGTTAACTAAAATCATTTAGCATTTTCGCTCATCACTGGTCATTTGAGAGTGTAATTAACCATGGATTTTTAAACATATCACTCCGTTAACATAATTATTTGATCACGGAATTACACATTTTACCAACCATCTGTAAGTTTTTGCACATGTCAACAAAGTAACATAATCTCTCTAATGATAATATGCATGTATAGCAAATCTTAAGTATTCTCTAGCATAAAAGATTTGATAAGTTATAACAAAGTAACCTTTCCTTATCTATGTTCTGGTCTATTTTCGCACAGAGAATGTTAGAGCTACCTGCGCTAGGGAGACCAATGCAGCTCGGGATGCTGTACAACTGCCACAATGACACCCTCATCCCTGGGTTGACGCTGTGGGATCCACTTGAACTGCAGAACGATCGTGAAGTGAGTCCTCTAACTCAAACCCAATCGAACGTCATACCATCTGACAGCATCGGTGAGAAGATGACCTCACTTAACATCGATGGTTCGCTCAAGGTTAGTGTCATGACAGGTAAAGTAGAGGTTGCAGGTTCTGCAAGATACATACACGACAAGAAAACAACCAATCGCCAGTCCCGCATAACACTTCAGTACAGGCAGACTACAAGGTTTGAACAACTGAAGATGAAGGAACTGGACAGGCACTATGTCAAAAATCAACATGTATTTGAAGAAGGTGTGGGTAGGCCTACTCATGTTGTAACGGGCATATTGTACGGGGCACAAGCTTTCTTTGTCTTTGATAGGTCCTTGAGAGAAGGTGAAAACGAACACCAGATACATACTCAACTGGAGAAGATTGTTGAGAGAATACCACAACTCAACGTGGACGATACATCTGAGCTGAAACTTAATGCTAGCGAGCAGAAAGTCACCGATAAACTCACATGCAAGTTCTACGGCGACAGGCCGCTCAGATGCAAACCTGTAATGTGCTACCAGGAGGCTGCAGATACCTTCATCAAGCTACCTATAATGCTTGCTGAATCGGAAGAATCAGCAGTGCCTTTGACCGTGTGGCTATACCCACTTGCCAATTTGGATGGTAGAGCTGCACAACTGATCCCCGAAATCAACGTTGGAAAATCAAGGGAAATGACGAATCCACCTGATCCCGCATACGAATCGCCAAAAGCACAGACTCGAACAATTATGGATTCCCAATTTAGTGCAAGAAAGACCGTAGCTAGTACGAATTCACAGCCACTGTTGAATCCGCATGATCCTCCCTACATCGCCCCCAAGAAAGTGTCCCGCAAGCATCAAGATCAGCAGTTAGGTGACAGAAGAAATGTATCTTCATCACAGCCGCCGCCGAATATTTCTGATTCGAAGACTATTGAAGGAAGGGATACATCGAATGCCTGGGTACCCAACCGTCGTGTCGCATCCCATCAAAGCTCGACGGCAGAGTCTCACGCATATGACTATCCCCAGTGGGTACCGTCGCACACATATGTCCCTTTACACGCATCACCGGAAGAAGCGGCTCGCGCTGTAGGTAGTACTCGGGTTGCTGGGAGAAGACAGCAAAATGAGGACATCGCACGGCCACCGAATTTACAATGTAATGAGGCAAGCTTACAAGCTGTGGAGCAGTTACCGAACGCTCTCCCATACCAAACCTCTGATGCAAAAAAGTACTTGCACCGGAATTCTCAGTTTAGAAAGGGAAGTAGTATACCTGCATCGAGCCCACCGATCACCTATGTTCCCCCATTAAAGCATGACCAAACATCAGAAGCAGGGGCATACACAAATCTGGTATCCCAGTTTAGCGAAGGAAGTAGTGCAACTACATCAAGGCCGCAGAACCGGCGGAATTCTCAGCATATTGAAGGGATCAACGTAGATATTACTGTAAGGTATTCGACAACACATATCCCCTCAGTGACTTCCACGAAACCTGATCTCCCCCCACCGACCTACAAGATGAGAAATGTCAGTAAAGTGAACAATGTTGCTGATCCTAGTCCGTCCAGATTATCTGGTGCGACAGCGAATACCCAAGATTCAGCAAATGAACGATCAAAAAGAAATACACAGTTGCTATCAACGTGCCTACTTCTGAAGACAGGAAATCGTTCAAAAGGCGAAGTATCATCATTCAGAATACCTCTGGTGAGAAAAAACCTAGGTGCACAAGAAGTTTACAAGACCTACTATTTTGGGAAGAAAATGCCAGGAAGGAAACATTTTGTTGTTATGGTCGTAGGAGCAACAGGTGCTGGTAAGAGCACATTTATCAACGGAATGATAAACTACATCTTTGGCGTGCAATGGGATGACAACTTCCGTTTAAAAATCATCGCTGAAGAGAATGAGAACAAGGCAGGGGGTCAATCACATAGTCAGACACAGTTGATCACATCGTACACCATTCATCCCACTAAATGGTCACAGCTTGACTACACAGTGTCAATAATTGACACACCTGGATTCGGCGATACAAGAGGTATTGCTAGAGACAAAGAAATCGTCGGTCAGATACGAGATTTCTTTAAGCATTCATCCAGTCATTTCATTGATCATATCAATGTCATTGGCTTTGTCGCACAGGCACCACTAGCCAGATTAACACCAACTCAGAAGTATGTGTTTGACTCCGTTTTAGCCATCTTTGGAAAAGACATCGCGGATAACATAAGGACCCTTGTGACGTTTGCCGATGGAGCGAGACCCCCTGTACTGGATGCTTTGGAAGAAGCGAAGATTCCATGTTGGCATCACATGTTCAAGTTCAATAATTCCGCTTTGTTCGCGCCAAACAAAGTACAAGTAGAAAATGGTGATGCCGACGTGAACAACCTCTTCGACAAAATGTTCTGGAAAATGGGAGAAGAGAGCATGAAGGCATTCTTCGCTGATCTTCGAAGAAGTGAATCAAGGAGTCTTTCCCTCACTAAAGAAGTTCTGAAAGAACGACAACGTCTGGAAGCAGCAATAGATGGTCTAAAACCACAGATCAAAATGGGATGCGCCAAGCTTGATGCACTGAAGAAAGAACAACACATTTTGCGACAGCATAATGCTGAGATTCTGGCAAACAAGAACTTTACTTACGAGGTAGACGAACTAGAAAATAAAACAGTTGACATTTCTGGTGAAGGAAAGTGCATAACGAATTGCACTAAGTGTAACTTCACGTGTCACTATCCGTGCATGCTTCCCATGGATTGCAACAAGAAAGGTTGCGTAGCCATGACCGAAGATGGAACATGCAAAGTCTGTCCAGGTAAATGTGTTTGGGATGTACACTTGAATCAACCAGTAAGATTCGAGCTCTGCAAGAAGACGGTGAAAAAAAAGTACTCAGATCTGGAAGCTCGATACAATGAAGCTACTGGGAAGAAGTTGACAGTCGAACAAGTCATAAACAAGCATCAAGAAGAATTCAAAACTGTCCAGGATTGTGTTTGTTTTCTTATAAAGCAATCACACACAAGCATACAGCGCCTTGCCGAAATTGCGTTGCGACCGAACCCTCTCAGCACGCTAGAGTACGTAGATGTCTTGATTGAGGAAGAAAAAGCCGATGGTAAACCTGGCTTTACTCAACGACTCCAGGTCTTAATGGAGATTCGGAAAAATGCGGAAATCACAACGAAAATCCAAGAAGCTGATTTTGATCCATTTCAGCAGTACGGAAACTATGTTCCCTTACGTACAGGAAGTATGACAGCAGTAAAGCCTCCATATTATGATCCCTTCAAGAAATACGAAGAGGAATTTGGAGGAGGCAAAAAGCACAATCGAAAAACGGAAAAATGCAGCGTTTGCTAGAACTGTATTCTATATGTGCAGGTTTAAGATATAACTATTGATCCCATAATCGTGTTTCCCTTGATATAAACCTGTGATTGTTTCCATTAGTCAGAACATCTCATTGAACTCTGAATTAAATGCCTTTATACAAGCATGTATAACCAGGATAACCCATGCTATACCGATGTTAATTATAAGAAACCATGCATGCGTCTTGTAGTAATATAATGGGCCGTATGCATAAAATCAAGCAATTGCTTGTGCTAGCCTTTTGCTTGAATCGGTATGCATAAAAACAAGCAATTGCTTGCAAGCAAAAGCTTTTGCTTACAAGCACAAGCAATTGCTTACTGCTCGTAAGTAATTGCTTACCAAACAAGCAATTGCTTAAAACCGTATGCATAAAACGAACCTTTTACTTGGGCCGTATGCATAAAACGTAGCAATTGCTTATAAGCAATTGCTTCAAGCACAAGCAAGAGCTTGTCAAGCAAAAGATCAAGTTCAAGCAATTGCTTAATTTCGTATTGATAAGATTTTGCTTGTGCTGAAACCTTTTGCTTACACTGCCTAAGCAATTGCTTACGTGTTGAACAAAGCATCGTTACGGTTGTGCGAACATCGCACTGCATGACAACAAAGGGGATTCGTAGTGTATGCAAACGTCGTGTAGTCCCTTGCATAGCAGCTTTCCCTGGTCGTGCCCGATCTGGCAACAGTATTTTTCTTACGCAAATATTTTCAAATCATGAACAAAATTGCCTACATGGATATAAATGTCTAAAATAACAGCCATTTGATTAAATATGTAATCACAACAATGGGCCGTATGCATAAAAACAAGCAATTGCTTATAAGCAAATGCTTTAAGCACAAGCAAGAGCTTGTCAAGCAAAAGATCAAGTTCAAGCAATTGCTTAAATTCGTATGCACAAGCCTTTGCTTGTGCTCAAACCTTTTGCTTGCACTGCCAAGCAATTGCTTACGTGTTGGACAAAGGATCGTTACGGTTGTGCGAACATCGCACTGCAGGGCAACAACGCTTCGTGCCCGACCTGGCAGCAGTATTTTTTATTACGCAACTGGGGGGGAAACAGCGCGGAGCATCAGGGGGGTTTCTGTGCAGATCGATGGACAAAAATTGCCGTAAAAAGTCTAAAATAACAGGAATTTGATCACAACATAACCTCTGGAATATGGAGCTTGAAATCATCCTGAAACGGTACGAAAAATTGATCCTTAAACGCGAATGCCCTGAGTAAGCAAGAGCTCAAGCTGGTCTGGATGTGCTTGAAAAAACGCAAGCAATTGCTTATCAAGACAAGTAAAAGGTTCGTTTCATGCATACGGTTTTAAGCAATTGCTTGTTTGGTAAGCATTTGCTTACGAGCAGTAAGCAATTGCTTGTGCTTGTAAGCAAATGCTTTTGCTTGCAAGCAATTGCTTGTTTTTATGCATACCGATTCAAGCAAAAGGCTAGCACAAGCAATTGCTTGTTTTTATGCATACGGCCCATTGTCTTGATAAGCAATTGCTTGCGTTTTTTCAAGTACATCCAGACCAGCTTGAGCTCTTGCTTACTCAGGGCATTCGTGTATAAGGATAGAATTTTCGTACCGTTTCAGGATGATTACAAGCTCCTTATTCCAGAGTTTATGGTGGGATTTCATATTTAATCATATTCCTGTTATTTGAGACTTTTTACGGCATTTTTTGTCCATCGATCTGCACAGAAATCCCCCTGATGCTCTGCGCTGTTTTCCCCCTATTTGCGTAATGAAAAGTACTGCTGCCAGGTCGGGCACGAAGCGTTGTTGCCCTGCAGTGCGATGTTCGCACAACCGTAACGATCCTTTGTCCAACACGTAAGCAATTGCTTAGGCAGTGCAAGCAAAAGGTTTCAGCACAAGCAAAAGCTTGTGCATACGAATTTAAGCAATTGCTTGAACTTGATCTTTTGCTTGACAAGCCCTTGCTTGTGCTTAAAGCATTTGCTTATAAGCAATTGCTTGTTTTTATGCATACGGCCCAATATACTAACGATCTAGCATTGTTGTGTCACCATTAATTTGTATAGTAGTTTTAAAGGAATCTAATAACGTTGTCCAAAATCCTCAACATTTTTTGGGAACTCTAGCGGTTCTGTTATATATTGTTGTATGCGTATTAACAATAGAAGCATGGGACAGGATTTGGGTTTTCGAATTTCCCTTTCGTTAAAAAGATATTTACAATTGTGTTTGGAAATTCAACTACCCACTGGATAGTCATAACCGTGTACAAGGTCAATGCAATGAGTGCTCATTACTCAGCCATATCAAATCCATTTAACGTTACATTTTCTCACATTACTCCGTGGACATATCAAATCACAACAATACACATTGTATCAATTCCATTCATCACTTTTTGCCCATGTCAACAGTTACTAGGTAAGTATTAATTGTTATGGTTATAAGTAACGCAGAGTATATAATACCTTACAATAAATTCCATATTTTGGACAAATATTAGTTTGATACCAATGGGATGGGGCTACATGTGTGCTGATACAGGACGTAATTGTTAGCGGTAATGAAGTCAAGGCAACCCTTTCTCTGTCTGTCTCATAGAGCAGCGATTGTCATATGTTTAAGTGTGGGACTGCATGAACCCGCAAAATGCTCCCATCGATTTTGTTTTGGTATTGCTCAGCAACGCGTAAAGGTTTCGCTTTTGTAACCTTCAAATTTCTTTCAAATCGTGCTCATCATTTTTTAAATAGAAAATCGGACCTACTGTTACGATGTCAGGTGACTTTTTCTTTGCTCAAAAATTGTTAAAGGGATAGTTGAGTTCTGGTATAGAGGGCGCTACACAAAATAATTTTTTTGTGAGATAATGAAAAACTGAGTGTCAAATTCGAAAAAGCATACAATTTTAATGACAGAATAAACTTTATTTGACCAAAATCTGTTCAGAAATGGCTGAAATACCCATAAACATAACCATTTGTAATAATTGTGGGGCCCCACAATTATTCGAGAATTTTGAACCAGCCGTTAATTTTTTTTTAAATGCTTCCTCTTTTCAAAAATTTACAAAAGAGGTTTTTAAATAGTTGTTGATTATCTCTCTATCTAATCACTATTTCAACAAAACATCACATGCACAATATTTTATTTAAAATGGTTGAAATCGATGAGGGTTTAGAGAGTGCCCTCTCGAGTTTAAATTTTTAAAAAACTTTTTACTTGGGCTTTAGTAATTTTGTATTCCTTTCGAGCATGGTGCAGTTATAACCATCAGTTTATTATGTAATGATGCATGTTTTGGTTACTAACATTCAGTTTGACCAAAACTGTACTCTCCTTTATACCAGAACTCCACTATCCCTTTAAAGGTATGGTGAAATCCCGGCTTTGATTCAGGTTTATAGCTTTAAATATGTGCCTATATTGATATACCACACTCTTTTTTTCAAAGAAATCCTTAAGTTAGGCAAAAAATGTAAATTTCATGCAACTTTGTTGCTTGTTTTCGCATCGGCGTTCCATGCTGCTAAAAAAGTTATTTATAGCGGAGCGGGAATGTGCGCACGTACAACCCGGATCATGACATCACAAGCAGACCGCAACACGGATGAACGTGCATGGTTTACATGCAGAGCCTATGACTTGCTAGTAAAACAAACTCGTTTTTGCTTGTAAATTGAGGCTTAACTGAAAATTCCTAAGAAATGAATTATAGCAGCTTACAGCAACACATCTGAGTGTAGATCGTCCATGATATAAACTTTAAAAAATGTTTGCAAATATTGAAAAAAAAAAATCGAAATAATATCTCTCTGTCAACGTGAGTATTGCACTCAGCGTGTACGTCTATGACCGAGCTATACTGCGATTGCCTGCATGTGACGTCACAAAGATGACGTCATTTTTCTTCGCCCGGACTCAATTTTTTTACGGGGATTACTAAAGTGAATTTAAAAGTTGATTTTTTTATTTTACTGGGTTTTCAGACGCGGAAAATATGTTTTTATCAGTAATCTTCATAAAAATCTACCTTACATACAGTAAAACACAATTTTTAGGTAGTTTTCTTGTCAGCCAACCTTTAAAGACATATGGATAATAATTAAATGATTGATCATTTATTTCCAACAAAACAAACAATATACAAGTTTACAAAGAATATGGAAATACAGATTGAAAAAAGGAGGTCTACTAAAAAGCGTAATTTGTCCTAATAAGAGATATACATTGGTTCTTTGGTTAAATTCAAATTTTAGATGCTTTTGTAGGGCTAAAAAAAGAAGGGAAATAGTACGAAATAAAATAAAACAAAGAATTATATAAGTTAATAAGCAAATAAATAATACAAAATTATCAAACAATAGAAATTAAAGGAATAAGCTGGCTCTACCAATTTGTTTGTTGTGTTGACTTGTACTGGTCTAAATAATATATGTTATGAACACTTAATTAATTTCAATTAATTTAAATATGATATAAGGGCAAAATGTGATTGATTTTTATCCTCATTGGCAAAATGTGTATAATTATGTAAATGATTGAATAAAAAAAAATGTAATAAACACAGTAATCTATACACTCTATATACATGACCTGCGAGCAAATTTCGCGGCGATCGGGCGTTTCACGGCCAAAGTCTTAACGGAGGTCATAATATAATGGAACCGGATCTCCCCCTCTCCTGCGCCATACAGTACGTAAAATAACCTTGCCTTTTTAAGGCAAATATTTCTAGCATTGAAATCTATATAACTGAAGTTTCCATATCAAATATATATATATGTTATCAGAACTGTTGATATCCTTTTTTCTACATCATCAGAATTTTGTCCGAATTGTCAAACTAACACGGCACGTATTACTTTTAGACTCCGTGTGAGATGAGCATGATAATCTCGAATGCCTGTAGATTAGTAGTCACTGCATGCAATACTGTTACAAAATGTGGAGGGATGAATGATGAAGATGATAAGTTTCATAGTTTTAAATCAATTATTCAACCATGGTAGCGTGGCTCTCAAGTTTAGAATGTACATTACTTTATTCAGTTCAGCACAGGGCTGGTTTTATTCAAAGTCAACTATATAATTATCACATGTTATAAATCAATAAAAAGTGGGTATCCACAATGAGGACTTCGACTGACCGACCCATTCACTGGGTGGTATATCAACGGATCTAACAACTCTCATTCGAATGCAGCTCATCCAGACCAAAAGTAAAAGTAAAAGTGTCCATTCTCCCAGCAGGGAGGTCGAGTATCGAGCAAGGGTGCAACGGTCGGCCCCCTACAAGGATAAGCTCACTCTGCCAGACCAGACCGCTGAGTGTGGTACGGACAAAAACAAAACTATATATTTGGCCTGTCAGTAATGAATGCGTCACAAATCAAACGGATTCCGGCGGAATTTGCAGATCGCCAGGAGGTCTTCGAGTTTCAAACCCGCCAGGGAGTCGAGCGTATTTTCGCTTAAAAATCTATCCTATCACATATTGGACGGGGCTCGGGCGGAACCTTTGTACACTATAGCGATCAGAAATCAGTTTCGGTCGATGATAAATAGGTCTGTCGGTGCCCGTCTGACAACCGGGCGACGGTCGGGTGGGGTCCGGGTGACGTCCGGGCGGGCTCCGGTCGACGCACGGGCGGGCGTCTTCCGTTGGCAGGAAGAGCCCCGCCGGGGCCCGTAGAAGCCGCCCGACCGCTGTCCGACACCAGCACGAAGTACGCTCGAAGCACGCTCGAAGCACGCACAATTTTTTTTAAATCGGGCGATATACGGGAGGAGTTCGTTCAGGTATCGAGCCCGTGCGACGGCCGCGCAGCTCTTCCGACCTCCCTCCAAATTTTAAAGCCCCAAATGGTCTAAAATCGTCAGATTGACGCCCGAATATCGATGGAATACCTGTCGATGCCCGAGCGATCTATGATCCTGTTTAAGCCTGCGTCACAAATCAAACGGACTCCGGCCGAATTTATAGATCGCAAGAGAGTCGCCGAATTCAAATCCGTCAGGGAGTCGAGCGTATTTTTCGCTCCCTGTCACATATTGGACGGGGCTCGGGCGAACCATATATGGACACCATTGATCAGAAATCCGGCGCCCATCAGTAAACAAAGGGAATCGGGCGAAAATCGCTGAATTTGGGAGCAGGTTTTGGTGCCCTGCGAACGTCGGCCGACCCCTAAAAAACGCTGCGGAGCCCGCAGTGATCGAGCATACACCGGCCGTACTCCTGGCGAAAATGCCCTTTTGAGCTCGCAGAGAAGTCGGGCGGGCTCCGTTTTTGATTTGTGACGGCCCCTTAACGAGCACTGCAACCTCAAAATTCGGCGTTTGAAAATCGCTGATTTGGGAGCAGGTTTCGGTGCCCTGCATACACCGGCCATAGTCCAGGCGAAAATGCCCTTTTGAGTTTGTAGAAAAGTCGGGCTCCGTTTGTGATATGTGACGGCCCCTTTATGCAGACTACAACTCAGACCAGAACAAGAGTCATACTTTTTATACATTCTGCATTTTGCAGTTATTTACAATTTTGATACACTGGGCAGAATAAAATGCATAATACGCAGGGGGCAAAGGGGGTTTATCAGCTTTTTGGTCACCAGAAACGGCTTCTAGGACCCTCTAGGATCACAACCTAGGTGGACAACCTCGCGAACTAGCTACTGGAAGTCCACATGATGAGTCTCAAGAAAACCACACCTAATGCACTAAATAGTATGTTTTAGACTTAGGGGTCATGAATACCCAGTCACACATCTTGCACAATTTCAACACAATGCACTGCTGATTCCAGATTGTTTTTTTCATGGAGGTCTTCCTTAAGTCCTGCGCATCGTTTGATACCAAATTCAAGCGTATTGCATCTTTAGTTAATTTGTTACACGTCGTTACAACGTGATACGTCACATGCGGATGTGAAATTCATATACAGCGCATATGTATAAAAGGCAACTAAATTCTTAAAAACTAAAAAAAGGGCTATATTTCGATCTTTAAACACGTAATTCGCATTTTAGATAACTATTAAGAGCATTATATAATGAAACTAAGTATGTAGATTAATAAAAAAAAAAAAAAAAGCAATACAAACAATGACATACATAAGAATATGAATTGTTAAAGTTATAATTTGTTTAGATGTGGTTAAATTACAATATCAAATGATATAAAATATATCCACCAAATCACATATTAAGCTTATCCCTTGAATGAGATACACGGGAGGAGGGAAGGGGGTGTTCAAAAGACCAGCCTTTCATCAATAGACTCCAAACATAATTGTAATCGAGGTCTACCCACCCAGTTTGGACGAAGTGTGTATGTAGGCTTACATGACACGTCTGAGGGAGATACATCGTGAAGCTTGCAAAGAAGGTATAACAGACATGAAAATAGTTGGCTCATGTTAAAGGTTGGCCCACATAATTGACTCGTATGACCTTCTAGAAACACAACCTAGTTGGACTAGCTACTGGAAGTCCACATGAAGCGGAACTTGAAAATCATCTACAAAAAACGCACTAAATGCAGCCATCTCTACAAACAGGGTTAATGTGTATGCTCCCTCTATCATGTCTATGCTTCATCTCCATTCACACATCCCACACCATACATCTGGTCAGAATCGTGTCATCAGGGATAAAGAGGTTGTAGTCAATGTCAATGTCAACCGAACTGTAACAGAACAGTGGTTGTTGATGCAATGTGCGCCATATGTCAATGTCCATCTCATAAAGGTGAAGCATTTGAAGCAGTCACTGAATGGCACGCAAATCTATTGCTGGAGGAATTTCCTTTCGGTACTGATATCATACACTTTTGTAGTAACATAATATAGTTAGGCCAGCCGGAACAGATGTGTGCCCTATCCAAATGAGCCACATTGTATGAAGTCAGTGGGGAATGCGCAGCTGCTCCTGATCTACAGGATTTTGTCTCTATATCAAGCTACCGAAACAAACCCTTTGAGCTTACCCTGTGAAAGGTGGTGTGATTATGGACATCTTGAGCCTTAGCTTGGTCAATGCCATCTGTACATTGGTGGTGGATTCAAATAAGAAAGAAATGAGTGTTGTTCTCACAGTGGGGTCTGCTATGGAGGTTCCTGCGCTTGGATCTACACAACGGGAATGAAGAGGCTGTTACGAGGGTCTCACTTTACACATTCTACAACAGAGTAGTTCACATAGTCAACAGAACACTTATTAATTCCAATGACACTGACGTCACAAGCACGTCTCACTGATCTCTCAGAGCTGTTGGTAAAGAAAGCCCAGAATCGGAACATATCGAAACTGACTTGGTAAAAACAACAACCTGCCAATGCTTTAACAGATGACATTATCACTCGGACACGAGAACTAAGCATGGATGTGTACATCGCCAAAGCAGACCAGTTTAAGGATCTGGTCTGGGAAAACTGAGAGCTTAAAAGTTCTTGAACAACGAGTCAACTCTCTTGAAGCTACTGTTTCCTAAATAGGACGCTTTTCTCCTTTGTCTCAAACGAGCTTCTCATGCCATCATTGATAAAAATGCGCACATTCCCAAGCCAAACATTCCATCATGTACAGAGTTTGGATAGTCCACCAATGATGAAAAAGCAGTTCTAGTGTCAACTACACAGCAAGCCTGGGCAAACGAAATCATGTTGATGGTTTGAATATTCCATGCTTTGGAATTGCTTAAAATGTTTCACCTTTGTGAACGGACCACTGATGTTCTTTATGTTATCATAAGGCAAATCAGAAACGTTTGGTTAGGCACTTTGGTTTCCTCTTGTAGAACTTCACTAGGCCAGTCCTCCTACCACTTCACATATTGCTGATTCCTTGAACAGAGTAGGAGAAATATATAACTGAACCCATGCTTTTACTATGAAGTCATACATGTCAAGCTGTCTACCACTAGCAAAAAGCAGTGCCATGCGCAGAACTCTATTGCTCTTGCCGGGGGCAGCTGTTTTTTCCTCTTTTCTTCTTGAGATTCGTGTAAGGGTGTAGAAGGTGTTGAGCGTCATAAGTCTTGTCTTCTTCTTCTCACTGGAAAATGACCCTGTAAGTGCCTTCAAACACCCCCTTTTCACGTTGGTGAGGTTTTATTTGACCGGAACACTGCATAATATGTTCCAGAAGGAATGTGCTGTTTGATGTGTACGGTTCAGTTTCCACTGCTGCCATGACCTCGACTACAGCTATTTATCCCTGATGACTCGACATAGATCATTATGTGTGCTGGAAAAACTGATGAATGGAGAGTGCAGCATATATTTCAACTCGGCAGATATGAGTGGTTTGGTGTACATAGTGAGTGGTTTGGTGTAGACGGGCTTTTTCAGTATACGCTTGACGTGGACTTTCAGCTGATAGTCCGGAAGGTTTTGCGCACAGTTTGTGTTCCTAGAAGGTCCTATACGCCACTTCTGGGGCCAATCCTTAATAACAGTACCCCCTTCCAAGCTTCATAATTTAAGAACTAGTAAGAGACTCTGCTTTGAACTTGTCGTGTAATCCTTCAGTTACACTTCGTCCATTCTGGGTGAGTATAGTCCTCGATTATAATTATTTTTGGAGTCCACTGCTGGTCTTGTGACCCCCTCCAACCCCCCCCCCCCCCCCCCAACAAAAATACACACACACACACACACACACACACACACACACACACGCACACTTTTTTTAAAAGTGATTTTTATTCCTCCAAATTATATACATATAGCATTTACAATTGAATATACATAAACAAAATATGTCCAGTGTGAACATCTTATTCATATACAATTATAATGAAAGAAAATAAAAAATTATTACCTTACATGCATACACAATTACAAATTAACTGTATATTCAATTTCCTGACTTCATGGAATAAACATAAAGGAGGATATACCAAAACAAATAAAAAGGAGCTACAACATGCTCATTTACACCTCCGCCCCCCCCCCCCCCCTTTAGCCCAAGAAAAACCCCATCCCCACCAAGGCACTGATCACACCGTCACACACATACCTCAAACACCCATTCCAGTATATCTGCTCATTTTGATTTCAACTTAAAGAGTAAATAATTAACATATAGAAAGCTGTCACATTCAACTAAAGAGAGGAGAAACCCCAAACCTTGATAATAATTAGCAAGTTCCCTATAATACTAACAAAATAAAAACAAATCATATTACATGTACTTGATGGTGTTCCCATTTTTGTAAGTGAACCCCTAATTTTCCCTTTTTAATAGCAACCTTTTTTTTCTTCTTGTTCATAATCAAAAATAATTTTCTGTACTTTCCGTACAGAAGGAAGTACACCTTTTATTCTAAAAGAATAAATAATACGCTTTAACAAAAAAAATACAATATTTGACTCTATACGATCTACCTTCCAATCCTACACAAATTATTTTCCAATCAACATTCCTAATTTCAATCAAATCAAAATATTCAATCACATCTAACCAAAAGCTTTGTACGTACACGCATTTAAAAAATAAATGGGAATATTTCTCAATCTCATTTTTACAAAAAGAGCATAAATTATCACTAACAAATCCAAAACTAAATAATTGTTCTTTTGTATATAGTGCCCTATGCAATAATTTATATTGAAATTCTCTTAACTTACCCCCCAAAACTGCGCTCTTTAATCTTAAAAATATATTCTTCAATTCTTCATTACTATAATCAAAATTAGTATGTCCATCTCCAATACACAAATTATATTCCTTTTGAAGATTTTTAACTAAATATTCATACATATGCCTAGATTTTAAATCAATTAACATTCCTGTATGTCCTAAGACTTTTAATCTAATTTCAAATGTTCGAATATCTACTTGAATATAGTCGCTCATAGCTGTATCATCTTTCCATTGAGGAGGCAATGCACCAACAATATCATGAATCTATAATAATCCTTCACCTGTTATTCCCAAGCGTAAAAAGTGAGCAACATATCTCAAACTACTATTCAACATTATATCAAACACCTTACTTATATCTCGTTTAAATAAATCTTCATATAAGATCAATCTATTTCTTAAGCACACATGTCTATTATTAAAAACAATGGGATTCATCTTTTCATTTTTAAAGTGTCTACAGTTTTCTATAATTTGCCAAACTTTCAAAATGTCTACATAAAAGGGCGGTACTTCTTTTAAATCCATCTTATGAATATCATAGTCACATAAAAACACAAACCTTCCTCCTACTGATCTACAGCAATAATCAAAATAAACTTTCCATCCTGAATGCTTATCCCCATACAAAGACGTTTAAGCCACATTATTCGTTGAGCTTTTTACAAACATTTCAAAATTGTTCATTCTAAGTCCTCCAAATTCAAAATTCTGGTCCAAAATATTTCTCTTATTTCGATCCTTACCATTCCACAAAAAATCAAATGAGAGTTTATCAACTTACTTATAAACCCACCGAGGTACCGAAATTAAAGAAGAAACAAAATTTACTTTTGAAAGTGCGTAAATTTGTAATAACTGAATTTTGCCTATCATAGTTAAATTCCTTAGCTTCCACCACCCTAATGAACGTTTTTTTAAATTTTATCTTACTTAATACTTCTTTATAATTAAAATCATCATTCCGTATTTTGTTGCGTGTATAATACACACCTAAAATCTTTATTTCATGAACTAAATTTCCAAAGGTGGGTTCCCCTGGTATTTCAGTGTCACAACCCATCCACAAAAAGTTAGTTTTTCCTTATCAATCTTAGGTCCACTAATTTCCTCAAAATCTTCAAAAATCTTTTGTAATCTTTTTATAGATTTTATATCTTTAACAAATATTGTAATATCATCAGCATACATTACTTGTTTAACTTCATGATGTAGTGTGTTCTGTGGATGTAGTGTGGCAAGATCGGTAGAGCGCGCGCTTTCTGATCATGAGATCCCGAGTTCGAACCCTGCCCACTGCCTTTGTCCTTCAGCAAGACAATTTATCCACAGTTGCTGCTCTCTACCCAGGTGTATAAATGGGTACCATGGTCGGGTGTTAATTAGCCTTTGCGCCATCATCAGTGGCAGCACGGCTAGTATGCTCCCCGGGGAGTTGAGAAAGTATGCAATATCATTGTGTGGGTTTGAAATGTACCTGATGACCATGGGTATTAATATTAATATGCGCGGTAGAATATATACACATAGTTTCCGCGCTCTATAAGTGATTTATTATTATTATTATTATGATCCCCAAATGTAATTCCTTTCCAAAGTTTCAATGGCTATCAAAAAGAGGATCTCCTTGCCTCGCCCCTCTCAAAATATCAAATAACCCGTTGAATGCCTGCCATTCATTACACAACTACTTATATCTTTATATAACATCTGAACCCAATTGCAAAAGGATTCACCAAATCCAAATAATTTCAATACATTAAATAAATACCTATGTGAAATAGAATCAAATGCCTTCTCAAAATCAACGGCGCCTAAATATCCCACAGATCTATTAAATGAATAAAATACCACATCATCTATTAAAGCCTCTCCTATATTTCTATTTTTAATATATCCAACTTGATCATAATAGATTATTTCCCCAAGTACTTCTTTCATTCTCTTTGCCAAAACTTTCGAGACAATCGTATAATCCACATTTAAAAGTGTTATTGGTCTATAATTGTTCACAAACAAAACATCTTTATCTTCTTTCTCAATCAATGTTATGACCCCTTGTTTTTGACAATTCCCCTCTATCAAAAGCGTCTACCACCATGTCTCCCAAAACCGGCCACAAAGTGCAATACAATTCTACAGTAAAACCATCATTACCCGGTAATTTATTTTATTTCCTTCAAAACATTATGGCATTCTTCTTTTACCATTTTACCTTCACATAATTCCTGACTATCTCTACCTAAGTTAGGTGTATCCCTTACAAATACAGTACCACTTCCATCTAATAGTTCTATATCCTTTGATGCATACAAATTATTATAAAATATTTTAATCACATCTAATATACCATTTGTTATCTTGTTTAATTTTACCCTCTCCATGATAAATCTCTCTCATTACACTTTTTTCTTGTTAGTTTTTAAAAGCTGTTCAAAACACTGCATATTTCTTTCTCCCTCTTCAAACCATGCTGCCCGGGACCTCACCCCTATCCTTTAACTCTATTCGTTTCTCATCAATTTGTTCCCTTTACATTTTTAAAGGTGCATTAACTAATTGTTCTTCTAAATCTTCCACTTCTTTTTCTACTTTTTCAATCTTTTCTCTTCTTTTCTTAGCTTTTCCAGAAGAGTATCTTATTATTTATTCCCTCATCTTCATTTTAATAAAATCCCAAAATATAACTTTATTCCCAATTTGCGGACGCCATTCCTTATCCAAATTTAAAATTTCACTTGTCAATCCCTCAACAAATTCCTTGTCCAAACACAAACTATTATTAAATTTCCAATATGATTTACCATAACACAATTTATCTACCAGATGCCTAATTTTAATCCTAATTCCTGAGTGGTCTGGTGTAATTAATATCAAAATATCACTTACACTTACTAATTTTTCCAATTTGGTTGATATGAACAATTAGTCCAATCTGCTTTGAACTACTGGCCATTTCAGTCTAAAAGTAAATTGTCTTTCTTGAGGATTTCGTTTTCTCCGTATATCTATCAAATAATATTTAGAGAAGAAATCCACCAATAAATCACGAAACTTTACTTTAAAAACAGTATTAGATCCAATATAATCCAATTCAAAGTTCATTATAGTATTACAATTTCCTCCTAATAAAATAATATAATCTCGAACTTCTAAATCAGACATGACCTTATCTAACTTCACCAAAAAATCAACTTGCATCCTTTCTTTATCTTTTGTAGGAAAATAAACATTACCTAATAATACTTTTACTTCTTGAACTTCTCCTTTTGAACATATATATCTTCCCTCTCCATCTATTATCGTTTGTTCTATATTAAAGCCAAAACTTTGAATAACAAAAACTAAAACTCCTTTACTGTGATTTGTCCCATGACTAAAAATCATTGGCTCTCTCCAATCAAACTTCCAATTTTCTTCAACGTCACGAGTACTATACGTTTCTTGCAAAAAGATGATATTACTTCCTTTACTTTTACACCATTCTAATACATTTCTCCTCTTAACTTTATCTCTAAGACCTCTTACAATTAATGATAACAAGGTCAAATTAGAGTTCATTTTATCTGACTCGACCATAGGCATTAACAAAGAAAATGACAGCCCTATATATTATTCCTATAATACCGCAACATAGCACAAATAATATACAAATATGAGCAGAAAACGGAACCCACATCCTCACACCACCAGTGGCGTTTTTAAAATTGTGTAAAGGGGGGGGGGGGGGGGGGTAGTCGTAGACATTTTTTGCAGCCGAGACCGCAAATTTTCGACATTTTCAAGACCGAGACCAGGTCCGGTCCACAATTTTCGAGACCGAGACCACCAAGACCCAGTGGTTGAGAATCCTGTAAGCGGGGGGGGGGGGGGGGGGGGGGGGGTTAGTCGTAGAAATTTTCGAAGCCGAGACCAAATTTGACGACATATTCGAGGCCGATACCTCGGTTTTCGCACTTTTCGAGGCCGAGACAATCGAAAATGACGGTCGAGACCGCTAAAATTTGGTCTCGAGACCAGTTATAATTTGAAAAGGGGGGGGGGGGGGGTTCGAACCTCCCAAAACAGTAATTTTTTGGTCAAAGGGGGGGGGGGGGGGGGGGTTGAACCCCCCAAATACCCCCATAGGTACGCCTATGCACACCACACATGCACACACACCCCAAAGAACACCACTGACCCAACTCGAAGAACTATACATGTATAACTTAAAGTGATCTGTCAAGCTCCCAAGCTCCCCTCGCCACAAACAAATATTAAACATCTAAACTAAATAACAGGCTTTCCAGAACAGTCACTACATGCCTGAACATAGAAATGCATAACAACATACGCGAATTCAAAATCATTTTCCCTAGTGATGTAACTCAAAAAGAAAATTGGACCGTATGTACTCAACTCGTTCCTACCATTACACAAATATAATAAACCAATGAATGAATTAGGTACATTCTATTCTTTACATAACTTAGCATAGCGACTTCCGGCCTGGGTTGCCGTGTGGCCCACCTATCACAATAAAAAACTAAAAACAAAAAACACTACAGTAAATAACAAAATCATTCATGTGTTCATTCAGTGATCTCAACAAGAATATACTATACTAATCATCTCCCCTGTTCTTTTTCTTTTTTTCTTCTTTCTTTAAAAAAAATCTCAATATCACATACAAACAAAGGTATTTTAAACTAACGGTTACACGGCAACCACGTTACTTGTCAAGATTGCATTAAATATATCATCACCTGTGTATGTATACAATGAACAATTTTTGACCCAATAATCGTTTTTGATACTGTTGTAACGATTTGTCGTTTGACGGACAAATGTTATAGGATGAAGATGATGATGATAATGACGATTGTTCTGTATGTCTGGATGGCCGAGGTTATATAGTTCTGAATCACTATCGCACTCACAATCACTCAGTCTATAAATCACGTTCCACAAGCTCGGAGAATAGATAACAGTTGACGAGAGTTCTACGTTTAATCGTTTATTCTTCCATAAACAACTTCGTACAATTCAAAGACGAACAGGACTAACTATAACTTACTAACTTCTAACAGGACTAACTTCGTACTCGAACCGTCTCTATAACTTAATACCCAGGGGGCAAACACCCATTTTTTTCGGATATCAGCTTTTGCCTGTTGTAAAAGGTTGGTGGCCAGAAATGGCTTCTAGGACCTTCTAGGAACACAATCTAGGTGGACAACCTCGCGGACAAGCTGCTCGAAGCCCACAGAATGAGTTTTAAGAAAATCACCCCTACTGTAGCTATATGGTGGGTTTAGGCCTTAGGGTCATGAAGCCCCGATCTCACATTTTTCATGATTACACCACGATGCTTGATGATATCTGCTTGTAAATTCATGGACGCATTCCTGCGCATCATGTGATACCAAATTTGAGCATATTGCATATTTGGTTGTTGTGAAAAATGTTGTTAAAGCGTGATGCGTCACACACGGAAGTGACATTTTTAATGGAGCGTTTATGTATAAAAAGCAAATATAGTACCAATAATTAAAAACAATGATATATTTTGATCATTACAAACTAAATGTGCATCAAAATAACTTTAGATATATGTTTACCATGAAATAAACTATTTAAAAACACTAAACAATAAAGAACATAAGCAATACAAACAAAGAAATACATAAGAATTTGAATCTGTTCATGTAATTATTTCTTTAGATCTCTTCAAAATTACATTCACTGATACAAAAATGCATCAAAACATAATAAATTTACTTTGTTAGTGTGCCATGAATCAGACACAATAAGAGTTGTGGAGTAGGGAGGGTGGGGGTCCGGTGGGGGGGGGGGGGGCATGACCAAGCCTTACCATTTTAGTATTATGATGGATTTAGTGTGGTCAGGAGACTAAATAAATAGTCTCTATTTGTAGTTGTCTTTAATATTTTTGAGCTCAGATTACAGGATACTATTACAGCCGTGGATTGTTGTGAAATGTTTACCCAACAATGCTTATGACCTACGATAACAACCAGGTTGGACAATTTAACTGCTGAAAGTATGAAGTGAAAATTGAAAAGTGCCCTTTCTATACTAACCCTACTTTCTGAGATACGCATACATATTTTGAATGAGAGAACCAGTTATAAAACAAAAGTCCATTATTGCAGATAATAATATGTACCAAGCCAAATGAACAAATACATACAAAACATGCAATGTAAATTGTCGTTTCGGCAAAACATGGTATTATCGCTTTCTGTGAATGATCTTTTCAATTTCTGACTCGCCAACTGATATCACAGATTTCCGCGAATTTTCTATTCATTTCTTAAGTCACCAGCTGCTATCACTGATATCCGCAAATGTTCTATTCGTTTTCTCAGTCACCAGCTGCTATCATTGATATCCGTGAATGTTATATTCATTTTCTGTGATGGCCCCAGTGCTACAATCATATCATGGATAGGTAGGTATGCATTATGGGCTGTCCTCACCCACATCTCTGAGAGATCCGTGAGATTTGTTGCACCGTGGTATGTATGACAACGCTGTCGACTCCATCATTCTTGAGACTGTAGAGTGTGTGGAGTATGACCCGTGTATCAGCCTCCTGTTGTGTAGATTCAAGGGCTAGAACTTCCACCACAGATCCTCCTGTGAGGAGCACACTTTTTGTTTCTTCTTTGAATCCGCCACCAAGGTACAGATGAGTTTGGCCAAGAGAAGGTTCACGCTGTTCATTCTCACACCACCTTTCACACAGGAAGCTCAGAAGGTTCGCCTTGTTTGCTGATACAGAGACAAACTCCTGTCGATCAGGAGCTGTGTACTGCCCACTGACTTCATATACCTTGGCTAATTTGGATCGGGTATACCTCTGTTCCTGCTCAGCAGACTTCAGGCTGGCTCAAATGTATCTGTCGCAACAAAAGTGTATGATCTCGGTACCAACAGGAACATCTTTCAGCAACAGATTTGTGTACCGTTCGGCGATTGCTTCAAATGTTTCCCCTTTGTGAAATGACCAGCGCCGTATGGCGCACATTGCATCAACAACAACTGCTGTTTTGTTGTCATCCTGAGGCAAATCGGAAACACATGTCACTTTGGTTTCCTCTTTTAAGACCTTCACCAGGCTAGCATTGGTACCACTTCTCATACTGCCGTCTTCCTTGAACAAAGATGGAGGACTATTACTGCACTCATGCTTCCCTATGAAATCAAAAATGTAGAGTTGTCCACCACTAACAATAATCTGTGTCATGCGCAGTCTGAGTGGCAGAGATACCACTAGCTACCCATGCTTCAGCGGCAAGAAAGCATGGCTCAAGAGCAGCATGAAACGAAACACACCTGCAGTGGTAGACTATGGTGACAACCAAGCAAATGCCATAACAGGCGACCTCATCACCCAGGCACGAGAACTGACCATAGATGTGTACACCACCAAAAGCGACCAATTTGAAGATTCTGATCTTGAAAAATTGAGAGCCTACAAGTTCTTGAACAACAAGTCAACTCTCCTGAAGCTGCTGCCTCCCACAGAATATGCTTTCCTCTTGCACCTAAATAGAGCTGCTCATGCGACCATCATTGACAAGAATGCGCACATCGCCAAGCCAAACATTCCATCGTGTACAGAGTTCGGATGGTCCTTGACTGATGGGAAACCAATTCCAGTGCCATCTACACAACAAGCCTGGCCTGAATCGATGGAAAAGACACTATCGTGTGGATGTGTCAGGGGATGGTAGAAGAACTGTTCTTGCTCAAAGAAGGCGGTTCCATGCTACATAGGCTGCCGTTGTCAGGGCATAAAAACCAAGTGCAGAAGGGTGCAGTGCACTGCTATAATGGAAAGCAGTGATAGCAGCAGTGACTCAGAAAATGAATAGAACATTCGCGGAAAGCAGAGATTGCAGCTGGTGACTCATTCGCGGATATCAGTGATAGCAGCTGGTGACTTAGAAAATTAATAAAACATTCGCAGATGACAGTGATAGCAGCTGGTGACTTAGAAAATGAATAGAACATTCGCGGATATCAGTGATAGCAGCTGGTGACTTAGAAAATGAATAGAACATTCGTGGATATCAGTGATAGCAGCTGGTGACTCAAGAAATGAATAGAAAATTCGCGGAAATCTGGGATATCAGTTGGCGAGTCAGAAATTGAAAAGATCATTCACAGAAAGCGATAATACCATGTTTTGCCGAAACTACAATTTACATTTGATGTTTTGCATGTATTTGTTTGTTTGGCTTGGTAGATATTATTATCTGCAATAATGGACTTTTGTTTTATAACTGGTTCTCTCATTCAAAATATGTATGCGTATCTCAGAAAGTATGGTTAGTATACATGTATAGAAAGGGCACTTTTCAATTTTCACTTCATACTTTCAGCGGTTAAATTGTCCAACCTGGTTGTTATCGTAGGTCATAGAAAGCATTGTTGGGTACATTTTTCAAAACGATCCACGGCTGTAATAATATCCTGTAATCTGAGCTCAAAAATATTAAAGACAACTACAAATAGAGACTATTTATTTAGTCTCCTGACCACACTAAATCCATCATAATACTAATGGTAATCATTTTAATACTGTTGTGGAGTCCACTGACAATAAGGCATGGTCATGCCCCCCCTCCCCCCCCCCCCCCCCCCCCCACCGGGCCCCCACCCTCCCTACACCACAACTCTTAATGTGTCTGATTCATGGAACACTAACAAAGTTAATGTATTATGTTTTGATGCATTTTTGTATCAGTGAAAGTAATTTTGAAGAGATCTAAAGAAATAATTACATGAACAGATTCAAATTCTTATGTATTTCTTTGTTTTTATTGCTTATGTTATTGTTTAGTGTTTTTAACCAGTTTATTTCATGGTAAACATATATATAAAGTTATTTTGATGCACATTTAGTTTGTACTGATCAAAATATATCATTGTTTGTAATTATTGGTACTATATTTGCTTTTTATACATAAACGCTCCATTAAAAATGTCACTTCCATGTGTGACGCATCACGCTTTAACAACATTTTTCACAACAACCAAATATGCAATATGCTCAAATTTGGTATCATATGATGCGCAGGAATCTAAGGAAGACGTCCATGAATTGACAAGCAGATATTATTAAGCATCGTGGTGTAATCATGAACAATGTGAGATCGGGACTTCATGACCCCTAAGGCCTAAACCCACCATATAGCTACAGTAGGGGTGATTTTCTTAAAACTCATTCTGTGGGCTTCGAGCAGCTTGTCCGCGAGGTTGTCCACCTAGGTTGTGATCCTAGAAGGTCCTAGAAGCCATTTCTGGTGGCCAACCTTTTACAACAGGCAAAAGCTGACAAACCCCCTTTGCCCCCTGGGTATAACTCTCAAATCACAACCGAATACTAACTTAATGACTGACTAACTGAATAATAACCCCGAATCACATAGAGGTCCAGGTTTATACAGGGTGGCCCAAAAAAACCGGAACGGGGCACTTCCCAAAATATAATACCACAATGTTTATGTTCATCGGATAGGGTGTCTTTTACAATGAAAAAACGATACCAAGAACAGTAATTTTGGTCAGGTCGTTTTTGTTTAAGGACGCTGTGAGTGAGACCATGTCAGGTGCCGATTTATGTCGATTTCGACCTAGTCAATGCCAGTTTAACCGCTCTCCTTGCCCGTAATACCATGTCCATTCTCTCGGCACACGGCTGAGTGCACACTAACAATAGTGCGCGATGCTCGAACGCTATGAACGGCGGTTCGTGCGATTCATCAAGCGCTGGCTCAATACAAATTGACAAAAAAGAGAACCTGACATGTTGTCACTCACAGCGCCCTAAAACAAAAAATACACGACCAAATTGACTGTTCTTGGTATCGTTGTTCATTTGAAAATACACTCTTTCCGATGGACATAATACATTTGTTACTATATTTTGGGAAGTGGCCCGTTCCGTTTTTTTTGGGCCACCCTGTATAGGCCAGCCCAGGTCACTGACATAACCCAGGACATTTACTTCCAGTCTGAGAGAGGACAAAGGATGACTAAAAGGGAACTAAATGCAACAAAAAACGACCTCTATCGACTTGACATTACACTGGATATTCTTTCTTAGAAATACACTAGTCTATACACATTACAGGGCTTAAGATTAAGCTAACGGTGAACATCTAAGTGAAGGGTCAACACAATGGAGGGTACTACTGCAGGTAGGTGTGAGGTTCATGACTAAAGAATTAAGTGACAGGGTAACACAGATTTGAGACATCAAAGAACATCACCGCTATTGAGAGAGGTGATCGGATTACAAGGAAAGAGCTAGGGCATACAAAGATGAAGTCAAGATGAGATACTCACACACACTCACACACACACACACACACACACACACACACACACACACACGCACACACACACACACACGCACACACACACACACACACACACACCTCCGTATCTGATTCAAATGATGAAAACTTATGACGTTTTGGATGGATTTTGTATTATTTTATCGCAATCTAAACAAATTAATACATTACAGGGAGAGATCCACTTTTGCAAGCCAAAATTCAAAAGTTGCGAGGTTATTGTCTTATATGAAAGGAAATGTCATTTAATAGCAGGCCTGAACAAATTAGGGCTTGAAATCTCTTTTTCGTGGAGTTATAGACCTAAAACTGAATAAACTGAGGGACGTCGGTTAATTAGGTACATACGTATTTTCGGCCGGTGAGTACGTTCGTACATAGATTTCACGGAGTGCCAGATCGGTATGCATGACCCCTACGTGACCCGTGCTAGCTACGTGACCCGCGCATAAGTACTAATGTGTGAGCGTTTACCTAGCAAAATACCCAAACATCGCTTAAACTGACTACATGTAATTATATTTTCTTTCTTTTTGAGATCTTTTTCCGTGACATACGTTAACAAATGTCGGCTTCACAATACCTTTACGAGAATTAGTACTGTATTGTTGTAATATTATGCTAAATCAGTTGAACTCCTTTATTGACCGATATATAGTTTAAATGGAGGGACGCATTCGTTTTTCATTCGTAGAATCCAAATTAGAGGGCTGTTCGCTCTGATTTTTTGTTTGCGTGTTACATTGATCCCCATCCGTCAACTGAAAGCTGTTCAGACGTTTTGTAAAAATGGACCTGTCCCTTTAACAACTCATATGCTTATGTATTTGTTTGTTTTTGATTGGTTTGTTTTGTTTTGATTTATTAATTTACATAGTTGGTGTCATTGTTAATCTTAATAGTATTTAAAATCGAATTCAGTTTTAAAAGATCCAAATATAGCCTATTATTAACTCATAAAAGAGTTATTTGCATTTTATACATAAGGACTGTATTCAAAATTTCACGTCCATGTGTGACATATCACGTTGTAACGACGTGTGACACAGTAACCGAAGATGCAATATACTTAAATTTGGAATCAAACGATGCGCAGGGCTTTAGGAAAGACCTCTATACAAAAAAACAATCTGGAATCAGGAGTGCATTGTGGTCTAATTGTGCAAGATATGTGACTGGGTATTCATGACCCCTAAGGCTAAAACACACTATTTAGTGCATTAGGTGTGGTTTTTCTTGAAACTCATCCTGTGGACCTTCCAATAGCTAGTTCGCGAGGTTGTCCACCTAGATTGTGATCCTAGAGGGTCCTAGAAGTCAATTCTGGTGGCCAACCTTTTACAACAGGCAAAAGCTGAAATCCTAAAAAATGGTGGTTTGCCCCCTGGGTATGAACTTAAAATATCCTACACAGTAACACAAATTTAAGGCATATACCACTGTCCAGGTTCGTAACAATACAAACATGCTATATGACGTCTTACAAGTCTCGCGTCCAGAATACCCCGAAAGCAATGAGGACGAAAACTTAGTACGATATCGCTTTAATGGATTTCCCCGTTGTCTTTCGTTACCATCGCGAAAGGAAACCTCGCTGTTTGGTATTTTGTATTGTCGCAGGAAGATTTTATAACGTACTTCTGCAATGATTGGTTTTCTTTATGTGTTGTGTTGAGTAGACATACATTTTATGAGGTGATAATTATACATGAGGGATTGTTCTGAGATGTACGGACACAGCCCGGAACCTTTGAGGCGGATTGCGAGTCATTGAAACATGTTTTTGTATATATTTGAAATATATAGACAGTGTGTACGTGCTTAACATTGCTACACAATTCATCGGCATTGACGTGACATTATATTTCATGTCGGATTTAAAATATTGTAAAATTAACTATTTACTATTTACTATTATATGCATAGCATGTTCCTTAATTGTACTGCATCTTTGTAAATTACACTTGTGTGTATGATTCGTGTTACGGACATAACCAAATGTGGTTAAAAAATATGGTTGATTATTCTGCACATGTAAGTATTGACGAAGCCCGGAATCTGTGAATCCGATGGCGAGTTAATCAAACATGGTTGTTTTCATTGCAATGGTGTGTTTATCCGAAGTAATATAAATAGGTATATCACTAGAAATGTTGATCGTCTTTATTTGCCCAATTATCGTTATACATTTTCAAGAACAACACTACAATATAGAGGACCTTTTGTACGGAACACGTTGCAATCTGATTTGAAAAAAATATCAATCATTATCTTCTTTCAAACGAAATGCTTTGTAATTAATAAGTTTTATTTAATTTGATTTCTCCTAAGCTGGATAACTGTACATAATGTTAATGCCTGCTTGTGTGTGTATATGTCGTGTCCCATTTTACGTTTGTAGTACGTACGAAAGGAACCTGGGGATTAGACTAGGTAGGTCCATGGCCTTTGCTGATCCCCACATCCATTTCTCTTTATATTTGTGAAGTATTGTATTTATTTGTCTGATGCTTATTTATGAATTCAGTTTTGATGGTAAATGGTGTATCTTTTGCACCATATTCATCGTATTTATTGTAACTTGTTTTTAATGGTTGTGAATAAATGCCTTTGAAAGGCTCTATAAATAAATAAGTGTTTAGATAGTAGTATCAGCTGAATTGTAAATATTATATTCATAAACTTTTAATTTGTTTTCTATATTAAATTCCATGTGGTTTATATAACATTTTAAGGTGATTTTAATTATGGGGACGGTTATTCTGAATATGTACGTATACATCAAGCCCGGAATATTTTAATCGAATGGCGATTCAATAAAACATTTACCATTTTGTTGCCGTGTTCTTTTAAAATAAAATGTGTAGACAGTGAGTGTATGAATGCCTAACAGAAAATACATGTTCATTCACGTGTCTTTATATGTATGGCTATATTTACATGATTGTCAGGTCATGCGAACTGATTAAATGTTCGTATTAATACAGTGTATGAATGAAACAAAAATATATTTGTGTATGTTATGTCCTACGTACTTTAGGTTAAAGAATAATGCACTGTTATTTGATAATCAACATTTTTTTGAATATCGAACATATCGTTTCGCCCCCCCCCAATAATTCCGAAAATGAGGGAGAAAAAATCGAGTGATATAATGCCAAAGAAGGGAAAGACACATTTATCAATAATTAATCTTCAAAATAGCTGTTTTTTTGGTTTGAAAAGGACTGTAAATCTCCTTTTTTGCCGCGCGCTTCGCGCGCATACAGTTTCTCACATTGCAGGTTTCATTTCGGTTGCGGGAACTCAATTTTCGAAATGTGTTGGGCAGTGTAATTTCTCAAACGCACACCTCAAACGAAGTTCATTAAACCCTCGTCTATAGCACACCGTCACAGAAAATAAAATAATCTGAAATAATATATCTTTCAGTCAATTCTGTCCATATGCGCTGAACGCAAATCAAATTGGAATATCATGTCCTCCCACATTTGAAAGTGAAGGAGATTGTCCCCCTCTCTTTTTCATTATGTATGTTTGGTTCCATACTTATACACTTCATATTACGTGAAATTTCTGTCTCAGGTGTGCACCAAATCGCACAATTTCACGCCCAAAAATACAAAAGCTCCCTACTGTGGGAGGAGGACACCCCCTCCCACACCCTCCCCCCGCTCGGTCGCTTCGCTTCCTCGCAATGTCCCCCCTCCACTTTTGAGAAGTTGTTGACGCTCTTGCTTAGTTTCATGGGAGCTCAATGCCCTATACTCTACTGTATAGTATCCAGGATCACGTGGATCCATCTCATGCAAGGCTCAATCTTTTTCTCGCTATGCCCTTTAAAAATACGCTACGAGTAGGTTGACTTCACTATTTTATACAATTTTAACACACATGATAGGAGTTGCAAATGTCTGAAATCTAAAAGCTTCCGGGGGCACCGCCCCCTGGACCCCCATTATTGTCCCCAAATGTGGGTGCCCCTTGACTCAACAAAGTCAGGTCTTCGAACCATCAAGACACTTTCAATGAGCGCATATATAATAACACTTTCGGGCATGCCAATGTGCGGCTTTTAGCTCTCTCAGTGGTCACTCTGGAAATTTTTTTCAAATTTCGCCCCCCCCCCCAATCGCAAAAACGGATCGACGCCCCTGCAATACAGTTATGTATACTTTTCTGAGTAAGATAAAACAAAATTTCTCCATGCAAGCATTAGAACACCGATTTTGTAACAAATTCAGCAACCTAAAACATATTCAAACATTAAGTTTGAATATGCAATCTTACTCATAACAAATTAATATCATACGAATTGTTAAGAGTCATATGCTAGATAGATAATAATATTTTAACATGACAACAATAATCTCTTACGTGTATAATATTATGTTTTTGCATTTTGACAATGTTAATATTCGATTAGAATCAACATATTTGACGGTAAATCTTCGTATTTCGTATGATGTATATAGACTACAAAGTGGTTAGTCTTGAATCAGAGGTATTGATCATGTAGGTTGGATTGGGGGGGGGGGGGGGGGGGGGGTGGGGGCATGGAGGCAGACGTCTCCCTATGAGAATATTGAGGGCTAACATACCGTTATGCCCCCCAAAATTCCGAATAATTTACAAGAAATTCGATGCATACAATGTCAAACAGTGGGACAATAATTATGAATAATAAGCCTTCAAAAAGAAGTGTTTACTTTGAAAAAACGCTGCAAATCTCATTAAAAGTATGTTAAATCCCTATTGCTATCTCCATTTCGGTTGCGGGAACTTCAATTTAATATGAGCAATGGGCAATGCAATTTCACAAACACACTTGAAGAAAGTTAAACACTCCATTTTAAATAGAACATCGCACAGAAAAGGAATCCGAAATCTAAAATAATCTATACTTCAGTGTTTCGGTAGTCGTTGAAAATTGTCGAAGCCGAGACCGCTATTTTTCGGCATTTTCGAGACCGAGACCAGGTCCAGTCCACAATTTTCGAGACCGAGACCAAGACCCAGTGGTTGAGAATCCTGTGGGCGGCATTTTCGACATTTTCGAGGCCGAGATCAAGGTTTTTCGCACTTTTCAAGGCCAAGACCATGGTTTTTCACAAAACCCAAACACCCCCTGGGTATGCATATGAATAGCGTCAATTTCGAGGCTCTGATCAAAACGCTTTCAACGTGTTCTAAGCATACCAAAAAAAAACATTTTTTGTAAAACGTATACACTTGTGTCCTAAATACATCTTGACAGTTCTAAACTGCTCAAATAAAAAAAAGCTTTTTAGGTCTCTGCCCCCTACTGGGGTGTCATTCGATTAAAAAAACATGTTCTGCCCTCATTTATGACTCCGTAACATTTTGTACCACCACCCCCATCGCAAAAACAGATCGACGTCTCTGGTCGTGATTAATAAACGTTTGAAATATGCATATATTATTATATTCCCAGTCGTATGTCACGCCTTTTTAGTTGTCAGGTTGGTACGCACTTAATTGTACTGATTGTCTTTCCTAAGTTTCATGTTATCTTAATGCAATTATAAGGTGAATTATGTGCATTAATCTTTAGGTGTAACATATTATTTATACTATATAAATGTAACATTTTATATGTGAGTTTTGTATTATAATTTTATTGTTTCTGTATGGTTAAACAAGTTCTGTCAAGTAGCTTGGACATTTGCTATGATAATCATATAGTACTGCTTTAGTTTAGGTGTTAAGTATATGACAACATTGAATATGAATGATATTGCTATTTTAAGTCCATACTAACCAACACTGCTTTTCAGCGTTAATGCATGTTGTGACTTTTCTAACAAAATGACCCTAAATATCTACGTGCCAAACATTATAGTCCTGAGTCGTACTTATTATTATTTTGTTTTTCATTTGAATATATGGTTTGAATGAGGCAGCTGCAGACAGTGTGTAAGATAGTTATATAAATTACATTTATTGAATTCCTTCCACTACACGATTTCATATTTATCACATGAGTACACTGCGATTATTTACTCAGTCACTCTTGGAATTCACACAACGAATTATATCAAAATACTATGGTAAAAGATCCTTTTCTTATGCTGCTTCCTTTTTATGGAACAATCGTCCCCTCATTATCCGTACTTCTTATAATTTCTATACTTTTAAATCGAGGTTAAAAAATTATTTGTTTAAATCTGCCTTTTTGTGATAGTTAATGTTTGTTTATATATATGTTTGTTTTGTAATACCTTAACAATTTCATTTTGATAATTTGTATGTAAATATATAAATGAGCGCTTAGAGGCTTTTTGAAATTTGCGCTCTATAAATGCCTATTATAATTATAATTATTATTATTATTATTATTATTATTATTATTATTATTATTATTATTATTATTATTATTATTATTATTATTATACTAGAACTGCGCATTCGTTATAAACTCGTTACCTAACGTGCTACAGCATAATTGTTTGTTTTACTATTGATATGAATGACGATACAGGTTTTTAAAAAGAATTATGAACATGCGTTGCATGTATATTATTTTGTTATTCAAGGTCGATGGTTATTAATTTTAAGAATTCTTCATTCGTCTTTTTACGTCTGATATAGGTCTTTTGCATATTCACATTTTATCAATAAACTATTCTTGGCTCTTATTTGTAATATTTGATATAATAATTACCTCTTTTTGAAAAGAAATTCCATGTGTGTGTTATGGTTTTACCGTGGTTTATAATTATGGAACATCGCGGTGTTTGTTTGTAATCATGCCGTTAGTAATCAATTATGTGGTTTGGCGGTTCTACATATTCGAAATTCTAAGTATATTATTGGTATTATATGGAAAAGAGTTACGGTACGTAGAACTTTTATTATGCATAATTAACGTACACCTCACAATTGAATATGCAATCATATACGCAAGAACTTTAGTTAGGATGACTATCACCTAATGTAAGTCAAATAACGTAACGTTACAAACAAATATTTGTTCATTATTTCTACAAAAAGATAATTGTATGAGTACAGATTAAATACTTATTGATACACTTGTAACCATTACAATATTATATGAACCATGGAATAGATAACGGTGTAATTCCACTATAGACTTTTACTACTATTAAAAAAAACACGATTTGACATGTATGACAGTAACTTGTCCATTTTGTTTCCAATGAGTATGCGTGTGTGTGTATTGTGTGTGCGTATTGTGTGTGTGTGTGTGTGTGTGTGTGTGTGTGTGTGTGTGTGTGTGTGTGTGTGTGTGCGTGTGTGTGTGTAATATATTTTGTGGGTGTAAGTTTTAAAACACACATTTGAACACACTATACATTAACTACATCGAATGAACAAAGTGCTAAATTGATTAACCCGAAATTAAATCGATTGCTCCAAGCATGCTCATTAGCCATGCATGACGTATTCGTGCTAAATCGTTTGCACACAGTTGAAACTTGGCTGCACATACGTGACCTCGCTTTCCCGTAAATTAATTCGAGTGCCCATACATGAAATTACGTGTCTATTCACGAACGAAAATGCGTGTGCATGAATTCGCTTGCACTTATTCAGAATTTGAAAAACCGATACCAACGATTACGCGGCAACGCGCGAATTTGAATGATCCTACTAGAATTCGATTGAAAAAAGTGCAAAATTGAGCGGGAAAACCTATATTTAGTCCAAAAGTTTGAATTTATATACTTCGCACAAAAAGTTCCGCAATGGAGGTTTGCGTATTAATAACTTTTCTATTAGGTTATTACCATTGATAAATCTGGTACCATTGGAAAGCGTGAATTCTCCCCTTTACAGTGATATAACATTTGCTATGAGTATTTCATCATGGAATGTTCATTGCATCCAAATGTAGGGCAAAGTCAAAAGTGAAATGTTGCAAAATGCACTTGCACTGATATTGTCAACAAAGGGCCTTCCTTTTGTTTGAAGATTAAAATGTGGCTTGAATGCCTATTACGTTATTACCATTCATAAATTTGGTATCATTGGAAAGCGTGAATCCTCCTCTTTACATTGATATAACATTTGTTATGGATATTTTATCATGGAATGTGCATTACATCCGAATGTAGGGCAAAGTAAAAAATGAAATGTTGCAAAATGCACTGATTTTGTCAACAGTGCCTTCCTTTTGTTTGAAGATTAAAACGTGGCTTGAATGCATGACCACCTCACCCCCATTCAAGCCAAGGAAGGCACTCTGTTGACAAAATCAGTGCATTTTGCAACATTTCACTTTTGACTTTGCCCTACATTTGGATATATATTCATAGCTTTCGTGAATAGACACATAAGTTCATTTATGAGCATTCGAATTCGCGAATGTGCAGCCAACTGTCAACTGCCCTTTCGCGAATTCGAATGACCATTGATGAAAAGGTATGCACTTTGTGCAAATTCACTTGCTCCTACGTGATTTTGAGCGACTATTTACGAATTCGAATGCTGCTTTGGTACGGCGATCGCAAATCGCGCGAATTCGTTTGCTCCTATTATCAATTCGATTGACACAATCGCGAAATTGAGCAGGAAAACCTTTAATAATAAGAACCTGAGGAAAATCCCTTCTCATGTATATATATAATTATTAAATCTTCAATACCAAATTTATACAAGATTGTGCAATAAATCATTTTACACCGAGGAAATCCCTCCTCGAGTGTTAATGAAGTATATAATTATTTATTTATTTGTAATATTTCCATACCAAATATTCATTACAATTACATTTTAAATTTAACGTGCTTCACTGTTGCACATCTATGTATGACATTAGAATCTCCATCCACTTGGGATCCCCTCCCAAGTGAACTGGTGATCCAAGTTAACTGTGTGTATATTTACAAAAAAAGAATACAATACAGGAGTTTGTGCACTTTGCATTCATATACAGCATGCATATCATGCGTGAATATAATGTTACAAATGCACATACACATTACAGGTACACATAATAATTACAAATACACATTACAAAAGCAAATCATAAACGCTAATCAGCATTGCTTAATTTCACACCGTGGAAATCCTTCAAGTATAAATGAGATATATAAATGTTTCTTTTTTTCCTTTTCTTAAAAAAAATAAAAATAAAAATAAAATAAAATAAAATTATATACATACATGTATATATATATAGCTGTATGTATTAGTTCACTTCTCGCTTACATATATATATATATATATACATATTATAAAGTTATAAAATTATAATAATTATCCCGGCCGTTCGTTCTATTGCGAAGACCCGAAGCTTATATAGTTTGTATAGACGGCGCGTCTCGAGCTAGCTAGCGGAAATTGAAAGTCAAAGTGACATAGAGTTTATTATGTAGGATGTAGGATGTATTTGTTCATCGCATCATCAGAATTGTTAAATATACCTAATAACTTTGCTGTAATGTGCAAAACATTTGTTGGATGGGCGGATTGTATTGAATATACATTTTGGTTTGCAGAATATCCTATTAAAACTTCATGGAAAATAAACAAGAATTTAAACAAGATCTTTAGATATTGTTATTATATCTAGATAATCTAAATAGTTCTCCCTGAAATATTGTATCATTTGGCCATTTGACATACATACACTTACAGACTACAGTATAACCTGTGTAGAGAGACTGATCACTTAAAGGTAGTGTTGAGTATTGGTAAACATTTTGGTTTGCAGAATATCCTATTAAAACTTCATGGAAAATAAACAAGAATTTAAACAAGATCTTTAGATATTGTTATTATATCTAGATAATCTAAATAGTTCTCCCTGAAATATTGTATCATTTGGCCATTTGACATACATACACTTACAGACTACAGTATAACCTGTGTAGAGAGACTGATCACTTAAAGGTAGTGTTGAGTATTGGTATTTCCCGAAGTGCCCCCCGATATTTGTTTGTGAGATAATGAAAAACTGACTGTCAAATTCGAAAGAACATACAATTTTAATGAGAGAATAAACTTTAATTGATCAAAATCGGTTCAGAAACGGCTATAATGTCCATATTTTGTATTTGTATTCAAAATGTTTTTCACCGGTAATCACCGGGCGATATTTAGACTTTTTAGAAAAAATTCAAAAAATGCTCGAAGGCTACTTTGAAAAAAATCAGAATAGGTAGGTTTTTAAAACGTCGTTGATGATATCTCAATTGAATCATTCTTTTAACAAACATTAAATGCACAATTTTGTATGAAATAAGGCTAAAACCAATGATTTTTTCTAAATAGCGCCCTCTTGAGTTGTAACGGCTCTTTTTGAATGATAACAGGGGTATTACTTAGTCGTTTGTAATTATGTATACTTTCGAGCATGGTGAAGTTATAACTATTACTTTGTACAGTAATGGTGCAGGTTTTGGTTACTAAAGTTTAGTTTGACCAATACTCAACTATCCCTGGGAAACAAGAAACTTGGCCACTGTAGGCAGGTTCTATAACATTGTTTTTCTGCGAGGGATCACTTAAGTTAAGGTGGCCAGGTTGAACTGTACTAGTAATCTTTGGACAATGTTACCAAACACCTTTAAAATCCTAAACCGTGTGAATTTGTGATCTGTTGTCACATTTGTGAGTCATTTGCTGTGAACGTTTGTTTTGATTTATAATTTGATGGTGACATATAGCGGAACCTATTAGCGATGATGTCAGGTTGAACTGATGTAATCTGCAACTTGTGATCATTGTCCTGTCAAGATATGTACTTTGAAACAGGAAGGAGAAAGCATAAATGTCACATGCCGATGGGTATTATCATAATTAATTTATATAGCGGAACCTATTAGCGATGATGTCAAAAGTTGAACTGATGTTATCTGCAACTTGTGATCATTGTCCTGTCAAGATATGTACTTTGAAACAGGAAGGAGAAAGCATAAATGTCACATGCCAATGGGTATTATCATAATTTATTAGACACTAACTAGATTACTAACATGTGACTGGATTAGGCAAAACCCTGCACTTGTGGGTAATTCATGTTTTGAAGAAATCTGCATTTTAAGTTCTTATTATGTGTGTAAAAGACCTATGTTTGTAGAATTGAAACAAACATATCTTTGCCAATTATTACAGTATAACCTGTGTAGAGAGACTGATCACTTAAAGGTAGTGTTGAGTATTGGTATTTCCCGAAGTGCCCCCCGATATTTGTTTGTGAGATAATGAAAAACTGACTGTCAAATTCGAAAGAACATACAATTTTAATGAGAGAATAAACTTTAATTGATCAAAATCGGTTCAGAAACGGCTATAATGTCCATATTTTGTATTTGTATTCAAAATGTTTTTCACCGGTAATCACCGGGCGATATTTAGACTTTTTAGAAAAAATTCAAAAAATGCTCGAAGGCTACTTTGAAAAAAATCAGAATAGGTAGGTTTTTAAAACGTCGTTGATGATATCTCAATTGAATCATTCTTTTAACAAACATTAAATGCACAATTTTGTATGAAATAAGGCTAAAACCAATGATTTTTTTTAAATAGCGCCCTCTTGAGTTGTAACGGCTCTTTTTGAATGATAACAGGGGTATTACTTAGTCGTTTGTAATTATGTATACTTTCGAGCATGGTGAAGTTATAACTATTACTTTGTACCGTAATGGTGCAGGTTTTGGTTACTAAAGTTAAGTTTGACCAATACTCAACTATCCCTGGGAAACAAGAAACTTGGCCACTGTAGGCAGGTTCTATAACATTGTTTTTCTGCGAGGGATCACTTAAGTTAAGGTGGCCAGGTTGAACTGTACTAGTAATCTTTGGACAATGTTACCAAACACCTTTAAAATCCTAAACCGTGTGAATTTGTGATCTGTTGTCACATTTGTGAGTCATTTGCTGTGAACGTTTGTTTTGATTTATAATTTGATGGTGACATATAGCGGAACCTATTAGCGATGATGTCAGGTTGAACTGATGTAATCTGCAACTTGTGATCATTGTCCTGTCAAGATATGTACTTTGAAACAGGAAGGAGAAAGCATAAATGTCACATGCCGATGGGTATTATCATAATTAATTTATATAGCGGAACCTATTAGCGATGATGTCAAAAGTTGAACTGATGTTATCTGCAACTTGTGATCATTGTCCTGTCAAGATATGTACTTTGAAACAGGAAGGAGAAAGCATAAATGTCACATGCCGATGGGTATTATCATAATTTATTAGACACTAACTAGATTACTAACATGTGACTGGATTAGGCAAAACCCTGCACTTGTGGGTAATTCATGTTTTGAAGAAATCTGCATTTTAAGTTCTTATTATGTGTGTAAAAGACCTATGTTTGTAGAATTGAAACAAACATATCTTTGCCAATTATTACAGTATAACCTGTGTAGAGAGACTGATCACTTAAAGGTAGTGTTGAGTATTGGTATTTCCCGAAGTGCCCCCCGATATTTGTTTGTGAGATAATGAAAAACTGACTGTCAAATTCGAAAGAACATACAATTTTAATGAGAGAATAAACTTTAATTGATCAAAATCGGTTCAGAAACGGCTATAATGTCCATATTTTGTATTTGTATTCAAAATGTTTTTCACCGGTAATCACCGGGCGATATTTAGACTTTTTAGAAAAAATTCAAAAAATGCTCGAAGGCTACTTTGAAAAAAATCAGAATAGGTAGGTTTTTAAAACGTCGTTGATGATATCTCAATTGAATCATTCTTTTAACAAACATTAAATGCACAATTTTGTATGAAATAAGGCTAAAACCAATGATTTTTTTTAAATAGCGCCCTCTTGAGTTGTAACGGCTCTTTTTGAATGATAACAGGGGTATTACTTAGTCGTTTGTAATTATGTATACTTTCGAGCATGGTGAAGTTATAACTATTACTTTGTACCGTAATGGTGCAGGTTTTGGTTACTAAAGTTAAGTTTGACCAATACTCAACTATCCCTGGGAAACAAGAAACTTGGCCACTGTAGGCAGGTTCTATAACATTGTTTTTCTGCGAGGGATCACTTAAGTTAAGGTGGCCAGGTTGAACTGTACTAGTAATCTTTGGACAATGTTACCAAACACCTTTAAAATCCTAAACCGTGTGAATTTGTGATCTGTTGTCACATTTGTGAGTCATTTGCTGTGAACGTTTGTTTTGATTTATAATTTGATGGTGACATATAGCGGAACCTATTAGCGATGATGTCAGGTTGAACTGATGTAATCTGCAACTTGTGATCATTGTCCTGTCAAGATATGTACTTTGAAACAGGAAGGAGAAAGCATAAATGTCACATGCCGATGGGTATTATCATAATTAATTTATATAGCGGAACCTATTAGCGATGATGTCAAAAGTTGAACTGATGTTATCTGCAACTTGTGATCATTGTCCTGTCAAGATATGTACTTTGAAACAGGAAGGAGAAAGCATAAATGTCACATGCCGATGGGTATTATCATAATTTATTAGACACTAACTAGATTACTAACATGTGACTGGATTAGGCAAAACCCTGCACTTGTGGGTAATTCATGTTTTGAAGAAATCTGCATTTTAAGTTCTTATTATATGTGTAAAAGACCTATGTTTGTAGAATTGAAACAAACATATCTTTGCCAATTATTGACACATTTTTATTTAGAACAAATCATCAAATGAAAGCTTGTGATGAGCCCTTTCTAATGGTATGAAAATCAATATTTTGACCTTTTCCGACAAATGCAGGGTTTTGCTATATCTGGGGACAGATATTATTGAGATATAGTAACTTTGTTGACAAGTGAACAAAGTAATGTGTGGTTAAAGGGGTAGTACAGTTTTGGTAAGGCTTAACTTTAGTAACCAAACCTGGACAGTAACATTATAAACTAATAGTTATAACTCCACCATGCTCAAAAGGTATACAAAATTACAAACAACTAAGTAAAAAGCCCGTTATCATTCAAAAAGAGCCATAAAAACACAAGAGGGCGCTTTCTAAAAAGGCATTGGTTTCAACCATTTTCCATACAAAATTATGCATGTGATGTTTTATTGAAATAATGATTAAATAGAGAGATTATCAATCTATTTAAAAAAAAACTTTTGAAAATTTAAAAAAAAGTGCAAGCATTTTTTTAATTTTTTGAAAAAATCATCTTATTATTTGGGCCACAAATAATTATAAGATCGGATATATTTATTGATATTTCAGCCTTTTCTGGGTCGATTTTGACCAAATAAAGTTTATTCTGCCATTAAAATTGCATGTTCTCTCAAATTCGACACTCAGTTTTTCATTCCTCACAACAAAATTGTGATGTGCAGCGCCCTCTCTACCAAAACTAAACTACCCCTTTAATAAAATGTGTATTGCTGTGATCTGATATGTTCATAAAGTTATATGTAAACAAATAAAGTTAATTGGATGTTATTTGTCCGAGAAATTAGCGAAAATGCAATGTGATATTCACTTAATAATTGCACTTATAAATATACACGACTGAAAAGGACCAGTAGATAATTTCATATCCGAACACTTTAATCGTGTGCTATGCAAAAAAATATTTTCTAACGCATGGCATTTAGGTTAGTACACCATTATAAATCTCCAAGTAAGATGTTTTAAGTACAAACAGTTTAAACATAAATACTTTTATAACGAAAGAGAAATTCGTAAAGCGAAACCTATTCATTGCTTTTATCGGTTATTCGAATACAACGAGGTATGTGAGAACTGCTAGATTTCTAAGTAAGTTTAGTCGATTTTGACAATAATACTAGATCCCTTTTAAAGGGACATTCCCTCTTTTGCAAGCCAAATTTCAAAAGTTTCGAGGTTATTGTCTTATATTCAAGAAATTTTCATTTAATAGCATGCCTGAAAAAATTAGGGCTTCAAATATCTTTTTCGTGAAGTTATAGACCTTAGACTAATAAAACGACAACCAACGGTTAATTGTGCATTTACGTGTATTCACCCAGTGAGGAAGTTCGTACACGGATTCTACGAAGTACCGCAAAGTTATACGTGACCCCTACGTGACCCGCACACACATAATAATAGCATGACCGAATATTAAACAAAATAACCAAACCTCGCTTAAACTGACTACTTGTAATTACATATTCTTAATTTTTTAGATTTTTTCCGTGACATACCTTTACAAATGTCGGCTACACAATACCTTTATAAGAATAAGTACAATATTGTTGTAATATTATGCTCAATCAGTTAAACTCTTTTATTGACCGATATATAGTTTGATGGAGGGACGCATTCGTTTTTTTATCCGTAGAATCCAAATTACAGGGCTGTTCGATCTGATTTTTTGTGTGTATTACATTCATCCCCAGCCGTCAACTGGAAACTTTTCAGACGTTTTGTAAAAGAGGAACAGTCCCTTTAATAAGAGACTATGAGATGAAATTAATATTTCCCTTTATTGAACATTGTTATGAATGATCTTATCACACTATTTCTTCGTTCGCGCTACCTGTTTATATAGCCTATTTTGTTTAACCCCTCTCAATCAATAATGTTTCACGAACATGTAAAAAAAAACATTATTTCGAAAAACACATGTCAGTGTGAAAACCCACGTCTATGTTCAGCAATACCGTATATTTACACGCGGTCGTATAGGGTTACATTTGTTTAAAATTAATAGCTGTATGAGAGATGTGACTAAAATCTGTAACGACCTACACAAACACACAACATTGTTTATGCTTAAGGGAGCCAAACGCTGGCATTTTCACTTACTGATACTTGTAAGTGTATACATTCCATCACTTCTAGTCGTAAATTTCCTATTAATATTGGAAATAATCATTGCATTTAAAACCACTATCATCTGCTTTAACTGACCACTGGAAGCTGCCATGTTTGTTTTCCAACAGTACCATATGAAACGTCATCTGATCTTGCACTAACAAAAGTAAGTTACGTAACCACTGACATAGCAACAGATTCAATAATAGTGTTTACATAACTCGCTTTTGTTAGTGCACGCTCAAATGCGCTCAGATGACGTTTCATGCGGTACCGTTCGAAAACAGGGCAGCCTCCATTGGTTGGTCCAAACAGTTGATAGTGGTCTTAAAAAACATTGATTATGTCCATCATTAGTGCTATCCGTAAAGCAGTAATGCGACCTGGGCGTCGTTGCAGAAAGAGATACAATCGATTATAAGTTACGATTGATCGTAAGTCAGAAAATGTATGCGTTTCAACCAATCAGATTTGCGCATCTAGAACACGTGATCTGACTTACGATTAATTGTAACTTACAATCGATTGTATCTCTTTCTGCAACGGGGCCTAGAAGTGACAGGAATTTTACACTTATCAGTAACAGTATTATCGACAGTTCAAGGAATTCATTTCCCTTTGACCAACCATGTTCCACTCAATAGCACTGAACATGAGCAGATGACACAGGACTACATAGTGACGTTCCCAAGGCGGTTGAGGGGTGGGGGGACCATCATGCACCCAAAATGTTGGTCTCCCATTCGGAAAATCGGGAATAGTTAATTAAATTAATAATACCATCAATGGCTAGAACACGGTGTGATTGCTTACTGTTCCTAGTAAAGTACCCATAAATTATGGAAAGGGCCATGGGGGACTGAAGAGAAAGAATTTCCATAGAGTATCGGCTAATAAGCAAGAAAGAAAGGGAACAGGTACCGGGCTTGAAAAGGGGATGGGGGGGGGGGGGGGTGGGGGGGGGGGGGGGGAGGGTGAAGTTTTGGAGAGGGGGTCGAGAAGTTTACATTCAGAAGTGTATTAACAATTCTGCAGCATGCGGCCATAGAGTTACAGGGTGTAGGTTTAAAGAGGTGTGACTTATGTAATTAATTTTTTTGTAATACATGTACACCTAAACTTTGGGTGTTTCTAAAAGGGATAATTATAGTAACTTTGTTGACATGTGCAGAAACATAATGTTTAATTCCGTGTTGCTGATATGTTTACTCTCATATGTCATATGACCCAGTAATGAGCAAAAATTCAGAGTCACTCACTAAACTCAGTGTACCGACTTTGTACATGGTTTAATTCTCCACAAGAGAATTTCAAATCCGGACACTTCAATCATTGACATTCATATTTGTTAACATAACGAAAGAGAATGTTGGAAAACCGAAACATATTCCATGCTTAATTTATTGGTAATACGAATAGCATGAGGTATGTGAGAACCACTAGAGTTCTCAGTAAATTTGTGTTGATTTTGATAATGTTACTAGATCCCTGGGATATTGTGTAGGCGTGTTGGTTGCTTTTTGTTGTGAACTTGCTGCTTTAATATTGATCTTCGTGGTTTATTTTGTTGACAGTAAAGTACTCTCTGCACCACAATAACATTGGCTTTATAAAGCAACATATTTTGCTGTATCACGCCATTATAATTTATTGAGTGAGACATTGATGACTTGTTCACATAGCATAATAGTTTCCACAAAAGAAATCACCACATTCTTTTCAACACAATTTTACAATAGAGCGTATTGAGAAAAAAATGAACTGATCTGAAATGCGCATGTCTCTGGGAAAACCCAAGTTTAAATTTAGATTGTAAAGGTTTGTGACAATAGTTTGGTTTAATATTAAGGATTCATTCGCAACCAACACAACACCCGCGCAAATGCAACAATAGATAAATACATGATTAACCCAAATACGCTATTATTATTATATGTAGAGCTTATTTCAAAAGGCTCTGAATCCGCTTGTTCAACGTTTGAAAATAGGCAGGTTTCCTTGTCAAAAAGTGTAGACATGTCTGCGGGAATAGAAAAATGACACGTTCCATATTTCGATGTTATTTGTGTATTTTGTCCAAACATTTTGGATTTATAATTGTATAGCTTATACATCTACTAGCTGACATCTGTAACTCAATTTTGCTTGAAAGTGGATTTAGCGCCTTTTGCAACTAAGCTCTTAATATGTGATAGAGATATGACTAAATACGTGTCACAACATTTAAATTGCAAAACATTTGTCACTGCTTAACCAATTTGTACTAGCTAGGCCAGTGGAATAGTCTTATTAACTGAACACAGGACAATTATCAAATTCTGATTAAACATACAGGGTGAAACAAAATCATTTAGGGAATTATACTTTTGTAATTGTATATTGAGTAATAAAATATAATTTTTCTTTTAAAGGGATCTATATCCTTTACTAAATATTTGTCATAGGGATGATCCAAACATGTATTAATAGCTCGTCAAATCGGTAACATGAATACAACGTTCAGAAAGATGGCGCTATTCCACAGCAAACTGAGGACACTGCATATTTCGATCACGAAGCGGTGTTCACTTACTTTTATTTTCTCCTTTTTGTCTAAATAACGTGAGAGGGCGCAATATTGTTAGCATCGCATCCGACTGAGTGCGTTGTCCTCCACTTGGTTCGCTCAAACTCTAACCAGCAAATTACTGGGGATGGAGTTACAACTCTCACCAATCAATCCAAACACCTGGTCGTATTTTATATATTGAAACACGGAATTATAATAATTACGTGCATGAATAAATTGTGATAAGTGTAGTGTTAATCTTTGACACATAATTTCAAGATTTTCGATCATTATGGACATATGATGTTGAGCTAAAATTAACTTGCGATATCGCTCTTGCTGATATGACACACCACATTAGTGCCCACACCTGCCCGTAACGTTATTTTTTTCAAATGAATGTTAAATTTTCACATATTTTAAGGTTCACGTGTAATTGCTATATACATGTATTATTGAAAACATTTCTAATAACGAAATTGTTCCGGTTAGCGAAAAGCCTTTCCTTTATCAAGAATATTGAGTGATCCCATATTTTGTATCTATTCAATACCTATGACAATAGGTTGATCATTCGAATGACATATGAATCTATTCGTACATACAAATTGATATTGTATTTGGTTTTTAATAAATATGCCTATGATTGCTTAACAAAATTACGAATATTAAACGACGTGGTGAATTTACTTCAAGTGGTATGCTGAATGTTTTGGACTCTGCCTTATTCGCTTTTATTTGCTTAACCAATACAATCGCAACTACAGCGATACCACCACCACCATACTTACGTGAGATGTTGATATTTTGAGATGTTGTAGATGATGTAGATAAACATTATTTATCAACAATTTAGTAATTGCAGACTCAAAGACAACGATGGCTAACCTAAAGGGATAGTTGAGTTTTGGTTAAGAGAGTACAGTTCTGGTCAAAATGAATTTTATGAAGCAAAACCTGCACCATTATAATACAAACTCATAGTAATAATTCCACCTTTATCGAAATGAATAAAGCATTACAATTGATTAAGTAAAAAGCCTGTTATCATTAAAACAGAGCCGTTCAAACTCAAGACGGCGCCCTCTAATAAATCATTGGTTTCAACCATTTTTAATACAATATTGTGTATGTGATGTTTGGTTGAAATAGTGATAAGATAAATACATAATCAGCAAATATTTAAAAACCTCCTTTGTTAATTTTTAAAAAGAGGAAGCATTTAAAAAAAAATTGGTAACGGCTGGTTCAAAATTATCGAATTATTGTGGGGCCCGACAGTTATTACAAATGGTTATGTTTATGGATATTTCATACATTTCTGAACCGATTTTGATGAAATAAAGTTTATTATGTCATTCAAATTGTATGCTCTTTCAAATTTAGCACTCAGCTTTTCAATATCCCTTTAAAGGGAACCGACACCACAAAATAATATTCTTTAAAATTTAAGCTAATAGTTTTAGTAATCCAATCCACCAACACGTTTAGAAATACAGACTGTCCCAGATAAAACGAAACCGGGTTTCATGGCAGAAATTTTCGGTCATAATGAATAATTTCCTTGATGATATATATATATCTGAAAAGCTCTGTGCCTCTTCTTTCATTTGATGTACAACGTATGGCACATAATTCAAGCATGACTGCATTAGAACAATGGAAAGTGGCGTTACCAAAGTTCCATTTGCACGCAGAAATTGCAAGTTTGAGTGAGTTTTTTGGGTGAGTTTTAAGAGTTGTAAACGTACTTATTTTTAGAAAAGACAAAAACCGCATACAATTTCATATTTGTATCTTTTACATGACACCTTTTGCTAAAAAAATAAATGATTTATGCCAGAGAACGAGTAAAATGAAAACATGCCTGATTTCTGCCAAAATAAGTGAAATAAGCTTTCCTGACTTAGCAGCTGACAATGGACTTTGATGCATGAGTGAATTTACACAAACACGGGGATCAGGGAAAACATGGGAAACAGGCTAGATCAGGAAAGTTACTCATCTGGGCTGGAATCAAGCATGTTTTCATTTGACTCGTTCTCTGGCATAAATTATTAATTTTTTTTTATCACAAGGTGTCATATAAAAGATAAAATTATGAATTTTTATGCTGTGTTCGTCCTTTTTCAAAAAAAGTACGTTTACTACCCTTAAAACGCACCCCAAAACCTCACCCAAACTTGCAATTTCGGCGTGCAAATGGAATGTTGGTAACACCACTTTCCATCGTTCTAATTCAGTCATGCGTGAATTATATGCCATAAGTTGTATATCAAATGAAAGAAGAGACACAGAGCTTGAGACGCACTCGTAGACTTTTGGCGCGTACGGAACCATGGGGCCATGTTTGTGCGAAAGTGTTGGTGATCAGTTAGTTGTATTATTTATGAGTTACAGTCACACCCCTTTGCAAATATTACGTAACAAAACAATTCAAGTCTGTTTTGTTCTTCAATTGTAATATCATATCACATGTATGACTTACAGTGTTCCATATAACGTACAAGCATTTTAAAGAGATACGCTTTCATGTTATAGTTACTTTGAATTCATCGGCATTATTATAAGGATGTGTTCCTGGGGCTATGTTGTCTCGTTCCTCGGCAAAGAGTTGAGGTGTCATTCCAAAACTATTCAACAGCGCCATCACAATAATTGTCTATGTTGATGGCAGTTCTTTGCAATGTACTTGAATTCGATGGAAGTAATCATCTTTGGTTATAATAGTTTGCATTCTACTTTTTTCTGAATCATATTCTGTATAAAGATCATTTCCCATGTTAAGTTGTCACTTTCTTTAAAGTATTTTGTATACATTGTGAGATATATCTTACTCAAAAGCCTCCATTTAATCTTGACTATTAGCATACTTATTTTGTTTATAAATTTCATTATTATTAGTATTATTTCTATTAGCATTATTATTATTATTATATCGATGTTATCATTATTATCTTCATTTGTATTGTTATTATCATTATTATTATTAGTATTATTATTATCATTATTATTAGTAGTATTAGTATTATCATTATCATTATCATTATTATCATTACAATTAGGCCTACCTTCATCATTATCGTTTCTACTATTATTATTATTATTATTATTATCACTATAATTTTTTTAATCGTTATTAACATCATTGCCATTGTTATCAGTATTATTATTATTAGTAGTAGTAGTAGTATAATTATTAGTATTATTATCATCATCATTAGTAATGCCATTATCATCATTATTATTACAATCATTATGAATACACATATATTATCAATACTATCCATTTTATTTGAATTTCCACGCCCTCCTAAGAAACTAGCGCGTTCTTTTGAAATTCGACTCACGAACAAGGTCCCATTGCTATCCAGATTGTATATTTTATATGCCTTTTGAACATCTTTCCTTTCTCTTGATGCATGATTGATAATATTTTAGTAAATGTACGTGTATTTCAATAACTACTGAGCTATTTTAACACACTAACATAAACACACACACGCACACACACACACACACACGTACGCACGCACGCACCACACACACATACGCACGCCTACTTGCGCACACACTCACACGTACACACGCACATACGCACACACGCACACACACACGCACACACACACACACACACACACACACACACACAAACAAACATGCTCATACAACTGCAAAATATATACAATAAATATATATATTTATTGTTTAATATTTTTCTTTGGGGGGGGGGGGGGGGGGGGGGAGGTGGAGGGAGAAGGCATATTGTAGAGCCAAATTGTATTAATGCTCCCAAAGGATGAAAGGTCACACAGTTGAGCACGAGGAATACAATGTGAACATTTGAACAACTCGGGTTAAAAAAAAAACAACATGACTCTTTAGATAGTAATGTGTACTTCTTTAGTATGCATGAGATGGCGGACAATCATACATTTATATATTTTGTTCACATATTAAATACGGTTCTCCTTCGTCTCAGTTAAGAATATGTTTTGTATAATGCATTTCCACATACTATTTTGTGAATTTGGAGTATGGATTATAATTTGTAATATTGATAAACAATTTGAAATTTTATTTCCCAAACTAATGAGAAGCTGTCGACAAAGTTGTTAGAATGCTTGGCCAATTTACCCCAGAGAAGTTGTAGGTTATTTTCGAAGAGCATAATTGTTCATAATTCTTGACCAATAATGCTTCGTTTAGAGAATATATTTCCTAATAATAGCCATATCTGGTTATTTTTACACCCATATCTGTTGCCAGAAACTTATCCTTCATCAACTAAAAATGTACACATATATCTAATATAGTCTTGGGCGGACGGGAAAATTGTTTCCAAGGCTAGGGCTGAGATCTTTTCCCCGAATATTATCTTACTGGTTTTTCACCTATCAAGAAAAGAATGTTATCATCGTTTAGATGCCCGAATATTATATACTCAGTGTGATTTAGCCCGACTATGACATAATTTCGCCAAAATATACTTCATTTTACCCTGAGTTTAAGATGCTCATGCCCAAATATGATATGAGTTTGCCCAAATACATGTTCATATTTATAATATGATTTGCCCGCATTTGGGGGCCTTTTGCCCGAATATGTTCGTATTCAAAACTGTAGGGCGAAGGGGGGGGGGGGCTGCTGCCCCTACTAGCTTTCCGCATATGTGTATTGTCTTATAACGAAACAAATTCTCTGTTCTACGCCAACTAACCCATTTTTAAGACAGGAAGGATATTAATTATTGGGCAAACGACCCTAGCATATAACCCCCTTGAAAATGCACATATGTGCCCTTTTATATTATCAGTGCAGTTACATAAGTAGTATACACATACACAAATACAGTCAAAACTGTTTATCATGTTTATATAGTGACCATCCAAGGGAGAAGTGACCACTGCAGGTCACCTCTATTGACATGTTTTATGACATTGCTTTCCTCTGCAGGGAAACATGTTTGGTGGTCACTATAGGAAGGTTGGCTGCTAAAGACAGGTGGCCATTAAGACAGGTTTGACTGTACATGTATTCTGAGTTTTTCAGAAAAAGCGGAACCCCACTTGTGATATCTCATAAAATACATTAGATAATTTTTTCATTAGAAATATAATTTATATTCCCTGGTATCAAAGAGTATGCCTTCATCTTCTAAATGGGCATTACAAAAATAGTGCAAATTCATATTTCTTATTATTGGTAGAAAAAGATCGGTTCCGTTTTGTTCTGCACGCTCTAGCACATCCTTAAGCCCGGCGTAGACAGAGCCGACTCGACCCGATCCGACTGGTTTCAATCAGGCTAGAGTCGGGCCCGGTCGGACGGAGCTGATTCATCGTGTTGAATCGGCCCCAACTTGCATCCGACTTTCTCTCGACTGGTAAAATGTGTGTCGCGAGGCACCGAAAACTGCGCCGATCCGACTGAAAACCAGTCGGATCGGGTCAAGTCGGCTCTGTCTGCAGAGGGCTTTACACACCGACACTTGCTTATCTTGGAGAAAATACTGAGAAGTGTCCCACTTATAAAGTTATTTCGTCAGTTTATTAGAAATAAGAGTCAACAGTGTAATTACACCTTCTTTTACATTGTAATTCATCAAGTATTGTAAAGATAACAAGGTAATCAATATTTCGTACTTAATCTGTTTTCATACACTTATCTTTTGATATGTTCTTCAAAGTGGATAAATTTAGATGCTATTTTGTTGTTGTTGTTGTTGTTGTTGTTGTACCATTACATACAAAGCTGAACATTGTAACGTGGAAACATTTATTATGATAATTTTCTAACTTATGTTCTTGTGTACATCAAACCATTATGATAAAACATCTTAACTGCTCCTCTAAAATGGTTAATTCATATTATTAAATATTACAAGTAAGATCAAAATAACATTTTTGATGAATGTGGTAATATTCGTTTAGATGTGAAACATATCACATCAACAATTCTTAAATTACCATCAAAATGATATGACAAACAAGCATGCATGCTGTTCATGTGCATTGTTATATAGGTTTCGTCGACGTTTACAAATAATATAGATACTAGCAGGAATGTGTTTTTTTATATTCTGTTTTTTGTTATATAGAAAAGTCACACTTAAAGCATATGCTGTATATCGGCAACAAGAATGACAATTCACTTCATTTTAAGTATTAACTTTCATATTCAATATTGACTAACACTGATCACATTAACTAAGTAAATGTAAAAATATATAATAACAAAAATCCAAGCTATATTATTTGACAGAAATTGTTAAACAATAAAAAACTATACAGAACCAATAATATTCCGATACTATACATATCATATTATTCGTCGTCTGTCATGGTTACATAATGTTTGTAATATTCCGTGTAGAATACAAGTAAAAGTTGCAATTATGCTCAATGTAACACAACGTATTTTAGCATAGTGTCACACAACTTCGTGGCTGCTTTATTCACTTAATCATTTGTGTTCTCATTATACGGAGAACACTTACTTTCTCTGACAAAGACAATTATGGATAACTATAATTATTACATATTCATTTGCGGTTCATGGTAAGAATGTATGTGCAGTATAAATGGTCCAGTATACAATAACATACTACTTATTATCAGATATTATGCAAATAATAAAAGTGCATAAGTCTTGAAGCCTGAATTAGCACTTTACCGGAATAAGTACAATATTCACAAACTGTTTTTCTCACAATTATGCTCATTCAAGGAGCATATTCAAAGTATTTGTATGAAATTCAACAGTTCAAATAGTTAGAACAATATGAACAAAACGACATTTTGTAATATAGACATTACATTGCTTATGAATAGTTATTTACCATGTAATCTGTATACATTGTATAGACCTAACTCTCACATATAACACATGAAATACACAAAATTTCTTTGATTGACTCGCTATCTGATTCTAAGATTCTGGGCTTCGTCAAGACTTACATCTGCAAATCATCCTGATCCTAATTATGTCATCACGTATATTGTATGCACAAAACATGAACCTTTAGCAAGAATATAAATCGATGTCCACGAATATTTAGTTACACTTTCCATACATGCCATTGAGAACCCCTTTTCATATACCCAAGAGAAAGAAAAGACTGACTCGCCATATATTTCAAAGATTCCGGGTTTCGTCAATACTATACATTATATAATAATAATCCAAACTGTGTTAAAAACTTAAGCATGTTGTTTATATGTAATACCAAACTTACAAGAAAAAAACTGAGACAAATATATAATACGCTTATAAAATTCAGATGCGACAATACAAAATACATACCGGTACTAACTTTTCTGGAATAATAATGATTATAGGCATATGTATCACAATACTACTATAGTGAACTTCAGGAAATGTATGACAATTGTACACGTTTATGAACAATTACTTTATCTCTAGTCATATAAACATACGTTTAACGACACATGACTATTTACACTGTATACACATAAGCTGAAAGGTTGTTATGTTGACATAATTAGCTTACGAACTAATGTTCTTACGTATTCAATTTGAATTGTGAAATAAACTGTAGTTTATTTTCTGAGCTGCTTTGTTCATAGATAATATTCGTCTTCTCATTCTGAGGGAATTTCTTTCTCTGAAGAGAAAGTGATACCCAACTCTATTTTGAAATCGCATTCCATAATTGTCGTTATAATGTAGGTTCAAATGTGACGGTACTATATAGTACTTAAAATACTAGGTATATGCTATAACAGTGCGCATGTCTTAAAACCCGGAATGTTTAATTCACTTTTTTCTTCTTCAATTCAATTAACATTCATTCAATATAATACATACAATTGTGATGAGTCGTAACAATATACATGCCGGGGTTGCTTTACAAAGTGTGTTCCTTATTTCAATGAAGTTCATTTCAGAAGCATATTCTTAAAGATTGTTTACAAAGTCAAAATAGTGGTTTATGCATGCTAAGAACACAATTCAGCAGTTTGAATAGATAACAATTTTTAGATATCCGATTTGAAGATTCTTGGTTTCATCAAGACTTGAATCTGCAGAATGATCATTATTTTGTTATGCTGTGTGCTCATAACATGAAACTTCATGGCATATCAATCAATGTCCGTGACTATTTATTTACAGCTTATAAGTTGATCCACACCGTAAATAACTTTTTTACGTAACATAAATGAAATGGGGAAAAGTTGATAAAGAATATAAGTCAAGCCAATTCAGATGCCCAAATACAAAACACCTAATATATCTTTAAAGACGACTAGAATACTAATCATACAGACATATCAAAATACAAATTTAATGGCACCTAATTTATGATAACTGTACGCGTTTATCAACAAGTACTCAATTTGTAGTCGTACATTTAAATAAACATGTAGGTATCATCCCCCCGGGTATCCCCTATCCCCCGAGATCATACGCCCGTGGACACACTAAAACACACGCTGTTGATCCCATGTGTATCTCCTAGTGGAACTGTTGTTTCTGGCGTATTTTTGTCTGGTTAGGTGGATCTGTAAATGATGCGCTTGATGTAGAAGGATAATTTTCAAGATGGGGGCACAAGGTTCTTAACATTATCTTACATTTGCTTTGATTGATCTCTATTTGGGGTGCCTTTTTACTTCAAAATGTTCTGACAATCCAGAAGAAAAAAAATCTGCAGAATTGTTTCGTTTATTTGCTGACTCGATGTTCGTGTTCTTCCATTAGCTGGTGACGATCAGCCTACATGGCATGACATTTCATCCTCACACCTTCTCTCTTCTTTTCTCTTTTTTTTTCTTCTCCCTTTCCAGTCTCTCTCTCTTTTTTGTTCTTCTTTTTTTTATTTGCTGAAAAGTGGTAGGTATGAGTCCGTAGCGGCTCCGATGGATCTGTTAGTAGTACAAAATACAAAAGTTTAAATAGTTAAAATAATGTGAAAATCATTACATCCAATATTTTGTTATAAGGACATGACAGCGTTTATCAATGTGTATTTATTAACACTTAATCCTTTATACAATGTCCAATATACAGGGTGTCTCAGAAAGAATGCAACACCTACGATCGTTAATTTCATAAACACCATCGACTAAATGTCATAGATTTTTGGTTCTTTTTTCAACAAAATGATACCATGTTCATTGATTTGGGGCAAGGCGTTTGGATCCTAGGGCCATTTTTCTGAGGCAATGTCGTTTCCTAAATTTGCTACTTTTTCGTCTCCAGCGATCCTCTGAACACTGAGACATTCTCGCCCCGCAGCCTCCCATAGAATTAGTTGTACAAAATAACCACATGACTGCTCTCCCTCTGATAATGAAGACAATGCGAGCCATACCGTTCGGGGTACTCGATTACGCAACATTGTCTTCCTTATCAAAAGGAGAGCAGTCATGCGATTCGTCTGTACAACTAATTCTATGGGAGGCCTGTGGGCGAAAATGTCTTAGTATTCCGAGGATCGCTGGAGACGAAAAGTAGCAAATTTAGGAAACGACATTGCCTCAGGAAAATGGCCCTAGGATCCAAACGCCTTACCCAAAATCAAGGCTTATGGTATCAATTTGTTGAACAAAGAATGTTCTACCCAATCAAACAAAAAAAACAAAAAAAACAATGACATTTGATCGATGGTGTTGAAGAAATTAACGATGCTAGGTGTTGCATTCTTTCTGAGACACCCTGTATAAACACATGAAATAAAAGAAGTCTTTGATTGACTCGCCATCCGATTCTAAGATCCTGGGCTTCGTCTCCGCCAGGAAACAGTTTTTTGACCCGTGCCTTTTTTCATTTGGAGGATTTAAGGGAGGAACCTTGCTTATTAAGCTACGCCTACTATTCTTCCTTTTCAATCATTTACGATTATTCTTTGCAATTATTTAAATATAGGAAGAAACCAAAGCTGTATGTATTAGTTCACCTTTCGCTTGTATATATATAATAAAGATAGGTAGTGAGTTAACACATACACAGTTTCACTCTTGTGACAAATTTGAAGACGATTGGTCAAATTAATTAAATAAATGTAATTGGTATAAGCCTCAAAAGTCTATGCACAATGTGTCTGCTGTATTTTACCAAAAAATTTAAACACGGCTAAGACGAATCATTATTTTGTTTAATCAATACGATATCCGACAATAATGATATACTTCAATGATGTTTACAAGTGCATTTATAATAAATGTAACTTTGGTAGAAAAAAACACTTTCAACGTATAAGATGTGTAACGATTATGACAAACCTATACACTTTGAATGGCAAAGTGGGCCCAACTATGAACTAAAAATAGCAATATATTTTATATTCAGCGTTGGCCAACAGTGGACACCTAAACTAATAAGTTGAAGAAAATATATGAAAATAAATATCCAAGGCATTTGTCAGAACTTTAAACAATGAACATTGCATAAGCAAAAATATTCCGATACTATACACGTTTAACAAGTACTTCAATTATTAAAGTATTCAGCCATCATGATGGTTACAAATGATATGATTCATCATGTTCATATCCTGTGCACACAACGCAAGTAAACGTGCAATCTACAAACTTAAAGTTATAACACACAAGTACTGAAAAGCCAAATACACGAGTATCACAGAAATATTAAATTATTTGTAATGCATGGTTCGAATGTATGTACAGTATAAATGGCACAGTATACAATTCTCAACAAACTATTCAGTATCAAATAGTATGCACATACAAGTGCTGAAGTATTCAAGCCTGAACACTTTTCCGGAAGATGTAACAGTTACAAAAGTGTTTTTGTAATTCTCGTTGATAAATTCATGTTATGGAGCATGATCTGGGTATGGTGAAAATAGTTGTTCTCATTAAAGCAATGTGCAGCTTTTTGAATAGTAAACATGTTCCGAAAACCATTGTCATCCAATTGTAATCCAATTGTAATTGCCAATGAATTGAATGTGCACTTTGCAAATGTGTGTACACAACTGCCCCCTTTGGATCCTGACTCGCTACCTGCGTATCTCCCAGCGCCTTCACCAGTTCCTGTCATCCAGATACACCAGGTCTACTCAAGGCTGAAGAAACTAAATACATCGAAAGCTGCCCATCCTGCTGATGTCCCTACAAGACTTCCCAAGGAATTCGCTCTCGAGCTGTCTCAACCGCTTACGAAGATCTTCAACAGATGTCTCCAAGTTGGCTGCTTCCCGATGAGGTGGAAATGTGCTTCCGTTTGTCCGGTGCCAAAGGTTCCCAATCCATCGGACTACAATCAACTGCGGCCCATCTCCATTACTTCGGTGCTTGCTCGCCTATTTGAAGGCTTCATTGCTGACTGGCTGATGGGGGATCTGCAGCCGCATATTGATCCCGGTCAATATGGCAACATGAAGGGCAGCTCTGTTAATCACTACCTGGTTAGCCTTCTGGATAGTGTTCACCAAGACCTAGAGCGAAGCGGCTGCTTTGTTGATGTATGTGCCGTCGACTTTACAAAGGCGTTTGACCTTATCAACCACTCCATCGCAATGGAAAAGCTAATCCAACTCAACGTCAACCGGGCAGTGCTTCCGATCGTAGGTGATTTCCTGTCGAATCGTTCGCAAGTTGTCAGATACCAAGGATCGGTATCACTGCCGCTCAACCTCACGTGTGGAGTCCCGCAAGGGACTAAATTGGCCCCTTAATCTTCCTAGTCATGGTAAACGATGCAGCAAGCACAACATCTGATCGCTGGAAATATGTCGACGATCTGAGCATTCTTGTCGCGACGCACAAATCTCAACAAAGCACAATGCAAACCCATCTTGATGCTCTTTGTGAATGGTCCCAAGAAAACGACATGAAACCAAAACCTGAAAAGTGTAAAATCATGCGTATTAGTTTCTTGAAAAACGAACCACCCATCGTTCCAGTACACATCAATGATACGCCATTGGATGTTGTTGATCATCTTACCTTACTAGGGGTGACAATCCAAGCTGATCTAAAGTGGGATTCCAAAGTAGATCACATGATCACTCGAGCTACACGCCGCTTGTATATCTTATGCATTCTCAAGAAAAGTGGTGTATCTCCAGCTGACCTTGTTACCATTTACAAGATGTACATCCGCCCAAATCTTGAATTTGGTTCTCCAGTCTGGAGCTCAAGCTTAACAGTGTCTCAAAAGAATAGAATAGAGAGGGTGCAAAAGAGAGCCATGCGGATGATAACATATCCTACCGATGCATCGTACGATCAACTCTTGGAAGAATTCAATCTCTCAACTCTAACTGACCGAAGAGATGAGTTGTTGTTGCGTTTCGGGGAGAGTCTACTGAAATCAACTCGCCACAGAGACATGCTTCCGCAGACAAGACAAGAAGTCACTAGATCGGAACGCAACCTGCGCAACGGCCAGAAACTAGATGCACCTCGGTGCAAGACTCAAAGACACAAGATTTCTAGCGTTCCTACACTTGTCAACATGCTTAATTCAAAATAGCAACACTCCGTTGTTTTTTATTTTAAACAATTTCTTTTCTGAAATTTTGTGACTTTTTTATAATCGTCTATGACTCAAACACAATTACTTAAGCAGACGATAATCTCTCGATTTCCGTTATATTTGATATTTCATTACATGTAATTGCTTTTAAATATAAATAGAACTAATACTATTATGTTAACTTACTATTAACACTCAATCCTCATAATACGTTACAAATTTGTTATACTGCATTATACATTTATAATTGCATGTTATGATTATAGACTCAGTTGGTATATATTTATAAGCCACACATATAGTTATAAACAATTACATGTATTTAGCTTCTATATTCTTTATTGATATTTTAATATATCTCCTTCGCAACTTCATTTTATTTATTCCGTTATTTTCGGTTCAATCACAGTTGATATTACCTTATTCCTATTTTTAGCTACATTTCTGGATATTGTCTATTGTATTTTCATGTTGCACTATTGACATGTTATACATTATGTTATTATTATTAAGTAGTTAGTACAATGTAAGATTTTGGTATAATATCCTTATTCAATTAGATTCATGATCATATTTTGCTTTTAAATATTATGTTGTCATATCATATATAAGCCCTGGAGCCTTGCCATTTGTCATAGTCATATTTTGCAAACAAAAACATGCTTTATGTAAGGTTGTACTTTTTATTGTTGTTCATATTTTACGCGTCTTATAATTCAATATGACGATTTTTGTTTAATAAGTTTAACTACAGAGAGTTGATGTTCTTCCCTTCAATTATGACTCCTACTCTCATATTCTTATTACCAGTCCATCTACCTTCTCTCTTCTTTAACTTCCCACTCTGTAATACAAATAAGCCCTCCTTGCCATTTGTCATAGTCATATTTTGCAAACAAAAACATGCTTTATGTAAGTTGTACTTTTTATTGTTGTTCATATTTTACGCGTCTTATAATTCAATATGACGATTTTTGTTTAATAAGTTTAACTACAGAGAGCTGATGTTCTTCCCTTCAATTATGACTCCTACCCTCCTATTCTTATTACCTGTCCATCTATCTTCTCTCTTCTTTAACTTCCCACTCTGTAATACATTGTATTCAATCTGCCATACCTACAAAATGCCATTTCTAATATATTTATAACGAAATATCAACCACTCTTCTTACCTTTTAAATGATTTAAATATTATGGTTACTTCTTTATATAATCTGCCGATATGTTTTTCGCTTATTTTACATGTCTTTTGTTGTTGTAAAGTTATTTCCTCTATAATACATTTAATTTTAGTGTAAACAAAACCTATTTCAGTTCACCAACTGCTTAGTTTTGTATTTTACATGTATGTGTTTTTATGTATCAATAAACTGAACTATCAAAACAGTAGCGAATAACCAGAAAGCATTGTTATGCACAGATTGTTCTCTATGGACACATATCTCATGCGGACACGTTACAAGAAAACAATATGATGATATTAATGAATTGTTTGAAAACTGGAAATGCCCAAAATGTACGTTACGTATTTTGCCATTTTGGGGTGAAGATTTAATTATTGAAGATTGTATTATTGAAACAAACACTAATGTTACACATGCACTAATACCGGAAAATATAGAAAATGTATCCCCTTTTACAAAAGAAAAGGGGTTCAAATTAGCCCACTTGAATATAAGGAGTCTACGAAATAAAACTGTAGACTTAAGTAATTACTTGTTAAAAAACCCCAATGATGTTTTAGGCATATGTGAAACTTGGTTGAATGAAGATATATCAAATGATACGATATCAATAGATGGTTTTACATTTGAAAGAAAGGACAGAAATGGTCTCGGAGGGGGCGTTGGTTGTTTTATACAAAATAAATATACGTACGTAAGGAGAACAGACCTCGAAATTAATGATCTAGAGTTGATGTGGCTTGAAATAAAACGTACAAATAGTAGTTCCATATTTGTTGGTATTTGCTATCGAAAGCCCGATTCGAACTCTTCATTTTTTAAAATAATTTTGAAGAATCCATAGATCATGTTTTATCTATCTCAGAAAATGTAATGATACTTGGCGATTTAAATTGTAATATGATGACCGAAAATAATTTGTCAAAGAAAGTTCATGAACTGTGTACTGCAACTCAGCTAACACAGATTATAAAAGAACCAACAAGAATGACACCTCACAGTACCACACTGATTGATTTGGTTTTTGTCACGCACTCTATATCAGTTGTAGAGTCTGGTGTCCAATGTATCGGATTCAGTGACCATTCATTGATTCATTTTGTGATTAAAGGGTCATGCAAATGTCGTTCTAATTTACCAAAGATTAGCAAGTTTCGGTCGTTCCGTTATTTTGACGAACAGAAATTTCGTAGAGATTTGAGTGAAGTAGAATGGTATGGATTTTATTCAAATGTGAACAGCGTTCAAAGTCTGTGGGATCGTTTTAAATCGTTGTTTACTCGGCTGAGTGATACACATGCCCCAATGATCTCTGTCAGAAGAAAACAAAAAGGAGTACCATGGATAACTGATGAGTATCTCAAGCTGGCAAGAGAAAGAGACTATTATAGAAAGAGGTTTAAGAAAACCAAATTGGACTCAGATTGGGATAGATTTAAACACTATCGAAACCGAGCAAACAATTTGAATAAATATTTAAAAAGAGACTTTTATAAGAAAGAGTTTATCAAATGTGGAAATGACATTAATAAAAATTGGAAGATTTTTAAAGACCTTCTACCCAAAAAGAATGGCAAAACAGACTTTGATCTTACTGTAAATGGAGAGGTTATTACTGATAATAATGTAATTGTGACCAAGTTAAATGAAGCTTTCAATAATGTTAGTGAACGAATAGGGACCAATATATGTAATAATGATGACGTTAACTCTATAGGAACCTTGTTTCGGACAGACACACAGTTTAAATTTAAAGATATAACTGTTGAATTTGTAAGAAAAGAATTATTAAATATTGATTGTAAAAAGGCTGTGGGATTAGATGGTCTTCATCCAAAACTACTAAAATTAGCAGCAGAATTTATATGCCAACCTCTTACATTTCTTTTTAATCAATCATTAAAAACCTCTGAAATACCGATGGACTTTAAAATGGCCCGAGTAACAGCTATTCACAAAGGAGGATTACATGAAATTGATAATTTCCGACCAATTTCAGTTCTACCCATTCTGTCCAAAATATTAGAAAAAGCAGTACACACACAACTATACTCGTACCTTAATGACAATAAAATTGTATCATCGCAACAGTCTGGATTTAGACCATCACATTCCACAGCAACTTGCGTGACGGATATTGTTGATTATTTACTTGAAAATATGAATAATAAGCAGATTACTGGTGCAATTTTGCTAGATCTTAAAAAAGCATTTGATGTAATTCCACATAAAAAGATATTGGAAAAGATGATTTACTATGGAATAAAAGATAGCGAGTGTAAATGGTTTGTGAATTATTTAATTGGAAGAAAACAATGTGTTTCAATGCAACAATGTACAAGTGATTTTGTTACAGTTAAAACTGGGGTTCCACAAGGATCAATATTAGGTCCTCTCATATTTTGTTTGTTCATAAATGATATGTGCAATTTGCAATTTCATTCACAAACGAAGGTATCATTATATGCAGATGACACAGTCATCTTTAATAATACAGTTGACTTGTCTCAAGTACAGAACAATCTTCAAAAAGACTTTGATTTGATTAGAACATGGATGGAAAATAATAATATGTTCATACATTCAGGAAAGACGAAAACTATGGTCTTTGGACCTAAAAGAAAATTACAAAATGCAAGTTTTGAAATTATGTATAAAGATTTGAAATTAGAATACGTTCAAAAGATGAAATATTTAGGTGTGATATTAGATTCACAGTTATTATGGAATGAACATATTTTGTACACATGTAGTAAACTTTCTCGTTCTATAGGATGTATTCGGCGCATAAAATCTTTATTACCGAATAAAATATTAGTTAATTTGTATTTCGCATTGTTGCTACCATACATAGATTACTGTTGTACCGCATGGGGAACCTGTTCTAAGACAAACTTGTTAAAGCTGCAGAGATTACAAAACAAATATGCACGCCTAATACTGAACTTAGATCGATATACATCTCAATGCTTTTTGATGACTTCATTGAACTGGCAATCTACAGAAAATCGTATTAAATACCAGTATTGTATTCTTGTCTTTAAAATAGTCAATAAGCTTGTACCATCCTACTTAGAGTCATTGATAAAACCTTTTATTGTAAACTATAATACTAGATACGCCACAAATAGCACCTTGCTTATTCCTAAACCGAAAACCGAATATAAAAAACGTTCCTTTTCTTATACTGGTAGTTATTTATTCAATAAGCTCCCTATTTTAGTCCAACAAAGTAACTCACTCAAAGTATTTAAGAAAAGCTGTCTTCAGTTCCATGCTATTCTATAATATCCATTTGTTATTTTGTAAATTGCATCCTTGCTAAATTACGTGTCCTTAGCAAATTGGTTCCGCGGAGGTTTATTTCAATAGCCTCTCACTGCCCAGTTATGTTATCTCACTCTCCACTTCTTCTTCTTCTCTCTTTTCTTTTCCTTTTCTTAACATCGTTTAATTGTGTAAAGCGAAGTAACCTTTTTTGTTTTTGTTTTTGTTTTGTTTTGTTAGTGTTGTGTAGGTATATTTTAATGTTTGTATGTTATATCTTTTGATTAAGTTTGTCTTATTACGTAGCTTATTTATTATGCCACCTGTAAATGTTTTGTATGTATATACAGGGCGCACCTGTAAAGCATTTTTTTAAACTGAGGTTGCCTACCCTGTATTTTTTAAAGAAGACTTGAATAAATAAAATAAATAAATAAAATAAACTATAAGATTATATTATAAAGTCATGTTAATGTCTGAATATTATTTTCTACATATAAACTAAATGCTAAATTAACAAGTATACACTGGCTACTACAACTTCTAGAAAGACAAAAAGAAAGAATAGGAATTGAAACCTTACATTTGTGATAGACTCGCCACCCGATTCAGAGATTCCGCGGGGCTTCGTCCTTAGATACAATACTTTCACTTGCAGGATTATCATCCACATCCACATAAATATAATCACCGTATAATGTTACTTAACAAAGAATATCAATCAATGTCAATGAATTGATATTTACAGTTTTACTGACTGTTGCACATATTTAATAACCTTTTTACACAATCGAATTAAATGAGAGAAAACAAGTACCGACTCGCCATCCGATTAAAAGATTCCGGGCTTCGTCAATACTTACATCTGCAGATTAATCATCCAAAATGTGTCATCAACTTAGAAATACAATGTATACGCAAGCATAACATGCAAATACGATACAGATGCGAACATACCAAACATAACGTTTTAAGAGAAGATTAGTAACCATGTATTTAGGCATGCATCACAACACTTCTAAAGTGAAATTGGCATGAAAGTTTTACACTTTTACTAGGGGTTTCGATCTGTTTTTGCGATTGGGGGGGGGGGGGCGAAATTTGAAAAAAAAATTTGAGAGTGACCACTGAGAGAGCTAAAAACCCCACATTTGGCATGCCCGAAAATTGTATTATACGCTCATTAAAAGTGTATTGATGGCTCGAAGACCTGACTTTGGGGGCACCCACATTTAGGGACAATAATGGGGGTCCAGGGGGCGGAGCCCCCGTAAGCTTTTAGATTTTAAACATTTGCAACTCCTATCATGCGTGTATAAAATAGTGAACCTACTCATAGCGAAGAAGAGATTGAGCCTTGCATGAGATGGATCCACGTGATCCTGTATACTATAGAGCCATCGATATACTCTAGGGCTTTAACAACTCCTCCAAAGTGGAGGGGAGACATTGCGAGGAAGCGAAGCGACCGAGCGGGGGAGGGTGTCGGAGCTAGGGGGTGTCCCCCTCCCACAGTGGGGAGCTTTTGTATTTTGGGGCGTGAAATTGTGCGATTTGGTGCTCACCTAAGACATAAATTTCACGTTATATGAAGTCTATAAGTATGGAACCAAACATACATTATGACAAAGAGATGGGGACAATCTCATCCACTTTGGGGGACATGATATTCCAATTTGATTTTCGTTCAGCGCATAAGGACCGAATTGACTGCAAGGTGTATTATTTCAGATTATTATATTTTCTGTAACGGCGTGTTATAGATCAGGATTTAATAAACTTCGTTTGAGGTGTGCGTTTGAGAAATTACACTGCCCAGTACATTTCGAAATGTGAGTTCCCGCAACCGAAATGAAACTTGCAATATGAGAAACTGTATGCGCGCGAAGCACGCGGCGAAAATGAGATTGATAGTCTTTTTTAAACTAAAAAAACAGCTATTTTGAAGATTAATTATTGATAAACTGTCTTTCCACTCTTTGGCATTATATCACTCAATTTTTTCAACCTCATTTTCGGAGTTATTGGGGCGGGGGGGGGGGGGGGGGGCGAAATGATATGTTCGCCCCCCCAATATTTTCATTGGTGGGGCGACCGCCCCCCCCCCCCCCCCCCCCCCCCCCCCCCCCCTTGCCCCCCCAGGATCGACGCCCCTGACTTTTACTTAAAAGTAAACAATCTCTACTTTTATTAATAGTCTATCGGCTCATGTAAGACAAACAAAATGTTCATATATAATATTGGCACCAGTTTTTAATTTGATCTAAATACGTCACTGATGAGAAAAAGTGTTGTTGCCATTTTTTTTGTGCATATTTCTGAAATAAGGTCAGGGGTCATTTTCCATCTAGGAATAGTACAATAGTAATCAAAACAATCATGGCAGGGTAATTTGGGGCGATGACTCCATTTCCGGTGCTCATTTGCATGTGCCGTATCGGCAACACCCTGAAATCCAAGATTTGCATATTTATGAATCTTATTGATTAACAGTAGCTACATCCTCTAATAAGTATTAATTACAGGTTATTTAGATTCAATCATGCTGTTAATGTGTATTAAAGATACTTCAGCTTGGTTGCCACCTTGCCAACCTCTGACAATGCATATAATCAGCATAATTAGATTATTTACCTAATTTGCATATTCCCAGACATCACGTAAATTTGTGTATATTGTGAACCCAGAAAGTAAAAGAGACGATAATTACCATTTTCCCAAGGCGTTAGGGGGCAACGAATCCATTTATGTTACTTAATTTGACGTATCACCTCGGCAAACCGCATAAATCAAAGATGGCCGCCTTTGGAATTTTAAAGGAAACATGCTATGTGCCACTTTAAAGGGACCCGCCCCCTTTTACAAATCGTCTGAACAGTGTCCAGTAGACGGATGTGGATGAATGTAACACACACAAACAAATCCAGATCGAAAATCCCTGTAATTAGGATTCTACGAATGAAAAACGAATGCGTCCCTCCACCAACCTATATATCGGTCAATAAAGGCGTTTAACTGATTTAGCATAATATTACAACAATATTGTACTTATTCTTGTAAAGGTATTGAGAAGCCGACATTTGTAAAGGTATTTCAAGGAAAAAGGTGTCGAAAATGAAGAATATACAATTACATGTAGTCAGTTTTAGCGAGGTCTGAATATTTTCTTTAGTATTCACTTGCGCCCTTGATTAATCTGTGCGCTGGTCACGAAGCGCGGGTATGTGTGCGGGTCACGTATGGGTCACGCGCAGCAACGTGGTACTCCATGGAATCCGTGCCCGAACTTTCCCACCGGGTGAATACACGTATAATGCACAATTAAACGCTACCAGTCGTTTTTATTATTTTGAGGGCTATAACTCCACGAATAGGAGATTTCAAGCTCTAATATAATAATAACCTCGCAACTTTTACAAATTGGCTTGCAGAAGAGGGCTTGTCCACAGCAATGATTTTATAAAAGTATAATTTGTTGCTGTAAGCAGCAAGCTAATTCCAATAATTGAGAGTCTAAAATTATAGTTTTATAAAATAAATGCTGTTAAAGTTGCACATATCACTATCTCTTTTACAATTATTGTCAAAGGTGGCCATCTTGGACTTATATGAGTTGCCGGATGTGATACGTCGTATTAAAGGGATTAAAAGAGTACAGTTTCGGTCAAACTGAATTTTAGTAACCAAGACCTGCACCATTACATTACAAACTAATAGTTATTTCTCCACCATGCTCAAATGGAATACAAAATTACAAATGACTAAGTATAAAGCCTGTTATCATTCAAAAAGAGCCGTTAAAACTCAAGAGGGCGCTCTCTAAACACTCATCAGTTTCAACCATTTTCAATAAAATATCGTGCATGTAATGTTTTGTTAAAATAGTGATTAGACAGAGAGATAATCAAAAACTATTTAAAAACCTCTTTTGTAAATTTTGGAAAAGAGGAAGCATTTAAAAAAAAATGGACGGCTGGTTCAAAATTATCGAATAAAAATATTACAAATGGTTATGTTTTTGGATATTTTAGCCATTTCTGGACCGATTTTGATAAAATAAAGTTAATTAATGTCATTAAAATTGTATGCTCTTTCGAATTTGACACTCAGTTTTTCCTTATCTCACAAAAACAATATTGTGTGTAGCGCAGTCTATACCCAAACTCAACTATCCCTTAAAGTATCATAAATGGATTTGTTGCCGCCTAAAACCTTGGAAAAGTGGTATTTCTCGTTTTCTTTTATTTTTTTGGTTCACAATTATACACAAATTTACCTGATTTCTGGGAATATGCAAACTAGGTAAATAATCTAATTATGCTTATTATATGCATTGCCAGTGGTTGCCAAGAAGGCAACCAAGCTGAAGTATCTTGAATACACATTACGAGTATGATTTAATCTAAATAACCTGTAATTAATACTTATTAGAGGATGTAGCTACTGTAAATCAATAATATTCATAAATATGCAAATTGGGGGCAGCCATCTTGGATTTCAGGGTGTTGCCGATATAGCACATGCAAATGAGCACCGGAATTGGATTCCTTGCCCCAAATTACCCTGTCATGATTGTTTTGATTACTATTGTACTATTCCTTGATGGAAAATGACCCCTGACCTTATTACAGAATTATGCAAATTAGCTAATTATGTTTATAATCGCCAAAATGCACCCTGGGACCAAAAATAAAAAAATGGCAACAACACTTTTTTTCATCAGTGATGTATTTAGATCAAATAAAAACAAATTGCTAAGATTATATACACAAATTTCACAACATTTATTTTGAAAAAATTAGTCTGTAGGTGCATCTCGTGGTGCTTGTTCTGTGGAAGACCCAAGTTAAAGTGGGTGCGGTTCGTTATTCCGAAGGTTCGTTGTTCCAAAAAACACAAAGTTCGTATACCTGAGGGTTCGTTAATCCGAAAATGAAATAGGATTCGTTTTTCCGAGCATTCGTTGTATTAATCCGAAGGTTCGTTTTTCCGAAGGTTCGATATTCCGAAGATTCGTTATTCCGAAGGTTTGTTTATCCGAAAATTAAATAGGGTGCAATATTCCGAAGGTGCGTTAATCCAAAAATGAAATGAGGTTCGTTAGTCCGAAAATGCAATGGCTTCGTCAATCCGAAAATTATAGTGGGTTCATATTGAACATTTCGGATTAACGAACCTCACTTCATTTTCGGATAAACGAACCTTATTTAATTTTCGGATGAACGAACCTTCGGAATATCGAACCCGATTTTATTTTCTGAGAAACGAACCTTCGGAATAATGAACCTTCGGAATAACGAACCTTCGGAATAACGGGCTTGGTACGAACAGTCACGTTCACGTCACGTTCACGTCACGTTCACGGTTCTGTACCTTTTGTGAAACAGGTCACCCAAATCTACGAACAGTCACGGTAAAGTGACCCAACAATTTGTCGTTTTCCATGCAGGTAAAACTCGAATCGTCACGTCTACCAAAACGTGACGTGAGTGTTTAATCATTATTTGTAAAAGTGAAAGCGCTTGTTACTAAGACTAGTAATGACGTCATCCAGAATATTCTCGACGACACAACTTGTCCTTTTTGTGCGATGGAATTCCTATGGGGATTGCGTGTTTAAGGATTTGTCGGAGCGCACACAAAATTGTATGTAAGTGATCTGATGCACCCGTCGCGACGATATCGACGAGATTCGAGAGCGAGGCCGAGGCACAGTTTGACGACGCGGCGATCGAGTAAATTGCAGGCTAGGCGCCGGATATTTTCGATGACAATGATACAAAGTGAGAATGTGAGTATAGGTTGGTATATCATTATTCTTTTCTAGCTGTTACGAGGACTTGCCATATGCCCAAGCCCAAGGCTCGACACGGCTATGGCTGCATGAGCCATGTGCAAAGATTGCCACTGCATAGCCGGCCTACCTAGGGCCTAGACCGGCCATAATAGCATGCAAGCTAGCACTGCCACTGCACTCTGGAATTCACTGGCTGCCGTCAATAATGATAAGGCAGATATCTAGTGCATATAATAGCCTTGATTACGAAGTCCTGCCAGGCTTTGGGCCATAGCCGTGTCGAGCCTTGGGCTTGGGCATATGGCATGTCCTCGTAACAGCTGGAAAAGTATAATGATATACCAAACTAAACTCATATTCTCACTTTATATCATCGAAAATATCCGGCGCCTAGCCTGCAATTTACTCGATCGCCGCGTCGTCAAACTGTGCCTCGGCCTCATCGATAATCTTGACACGGTACTCATCATCAAATTTCACGTTAAAGATGTAGTTGATAATTCCATTGATGAGTGTGCTCTTTCCTGCACCTGTTGCCCCCAAAACCATAACAACAGTATTTGTCTTCAGTGGATTCCGCTCCCCAAACTCGTACGCACGCGGTACTCACGACCTGCGAAATTTCCTATCTTAGAAAGAGAGAATTTGTCAACACAATGTTTGTCTTTTGAACGATTAAATGTGTCACCTGGTTTCAACGTATTCAATATTCTCGAATGTGTGGTGATTGATATCGGATTCGAAAAAAACACTGCCCTCCAGTGTACCACAATTGGTAGACACTGATATTTTGTACAACGTGTTTGGGTGCAGGTCTTGAAAACTCCACATGTCTCCGCCTGTTTGGTACATCGACCCATGAGGATGGTTAGTGTCACCGACGGGTTTGAGATGTACCTGGTATTGACGAATATTTAATCCATGGCCTATTGTACCGGGCTTATCCCATGCCACATTAATGCTTGTTGTATTAACTCTGATAGGTCTTACATTTAGCGGTGGGCTGGAATGAAGTGTTTCAATGACGTCGCTCAGTGGACTAAATTGGGTATTCGAATCCTAACATATACGCCTATCGCTGCTACTGAAAATTCGTAGGTGGTGTTCGGTTTCAAATCACGTATGGTCACCTCGTCCGTGACTATACTTGATATTTGGTATTCAGGGCATTCACAATTCGATGTAGTTTCTCTGCACTTCACCATATAAGCATTCACGTATGAACGACCAACCTGTGGTGCAGCCCATTTGAGCTTTACAGAGTCATGAAATATTTTGGTGATGTGTGGCCGGCCAGGGGGACTTAAAGGAAGGGTTTTTGAAATGCTGCTAACGCTCATCGCACAAACTTGAGAATCTGAATGCTTGGAAATCACTGCCACCGAGAACTCGTATTCGACATTTGGTCTTAGATTAACTATAGTCACATCAGGGGCTTCACTTAATGTTCTGTATTCAAACCATCTATGACTTTGGTTTGTTAGTATTTCTCTGTATTTCACAATATAAGCCTTTACGAATGCAAGACCAACCTGTGGTGCACTCCAGCGGAGTTTTACGAAATCGTGAGATATTTCGAGGATTTCTGGCTTTCCTGGAGGGCTCGATGACAGGGTTTTAACAATTTTAATATCGCTCGTTGGGCTTACTTCCGGATCTTCATTTTCGTATTTCGCCACCACAATGAACTCGTATGAAGTGTTCGGTCTCAGATCGACTATAGTCGCATTGGTGGCTGTCTTTGATACTACGAGTACGGACCACTTAGCACTCTGGTCTCAGGTTGTTTCTCTGTACTTCACAATGTAAGACCTTACGTATGAACGACCAACCTGTGGTGCAGCCCATTTGAGCTCCACAGAATCATGAAATCTGTTGATGATTTGTGGCTGCCCAGGGGGATTTAATGGAAGGGTTTTTTCAAAGCTACTTCCGCTCATGGCACTAAATGGATTATGTAAATGCTTGTATTCGGTATTTGGTCTCAGTTCGGCTATGGTCGCTTTGGAGTATGTTGTTGATGTCCTGTATTCAGCCCTGGGGGGCATTCTGAAAATCCTAGGGAGTTACGTGTCGTAACTTTAAAAGATAAGACGGCGCTATGACACGTAACTATTTGTATTCTGAAAGCAGACTTAAGACCGTCTTAAATCCATATCATGCATATTAATGAGCGTACTTGAAACGCGCATATCATAACGCGCAACCAATGACAAACTTTGTTTTATAACCAAATCTTGCATAAATGCATATCAATGAATCACGTCATCGTGAGAGACCCATGCATTCACGTGCGTGATTGCATTTGCAAATCAATCTCATAAACAATGTGCATTCTTTTACAAGGAAGTAGCAGTTTTTTGATGAGTTAACAAAATAACGAAGGCCTAAACTGATAGCTTAATGAACTTTGTTTATAATGGAAATTAATTGTATTCGTCTTTATAAATTTCATTTCATTTCATTTCATTTCAAATTTCATTTCATTTCAAACCAATTTTGTCGGGTCAGTCGATCGACTCAGGATTCATACGTCCCTGGCAGTACCTATACTTGGTAGGCCTACAATTGGATTTATTATATATTTATTTGTTTATGTATTTCCTCTCGTACTCATAAGGTTGATTGGCCCATTGATTTTGTTTTATTTCATTAAAATTAACTTAATGTCTGAATTTATTGTTCAGTTTACCAATCATAACAAATACACTAACATAATGATATCCAGCGTTCGAAATTGAAATAATATACATAATATACACTGTTGAATGACACTGAACAAATCAAATAGTAATTGTTGGAGACACTCAAACTACACTATTGATACATCTCATAAACTTATTTAGCTGTCGTACACAGTACGATACACTAGCCAATTATTTTACAGCTATATCACTTTTTAAATAATGAATGTAATTAATGTCATTTACAAATTTAAACCAAATAATGTCTTTCTCTTGCACAGTAAACAATTAATTTTGTTTTGTTTCTGTGAAGGCCTATCAATAACATTAACAAGTATGAACATTTTGCAGTCTTTTGATTGAGTGGCAAAGATCGAATAGGCCGAGAGCGCATGAAAGATAACTTTCAAGCGTACATTTATTAGTCAACGCGCTCAATCTTGTTAGCACGCGCAACTACTCGCAATAAATTTATGTTCTTATTTGGTTACACTTTCGGACGCTCATTGCAGTTTGATAATGTCTTTTTCATGTCATAATTACTATCGTAAATCGTGCGAGTGCATAGTTAAGACCGAGTTAGGACACCTCGGAGGCAGACTTAAGTTTTATCCTAAGTTGTGTCCTTCAGAATACAAATAAGCTCATTTGCATACGTGTCTTAAATTTTTAGCTCATTTCCATACGTGTCTTAACTTTTTAGCTCATTTGCATACGTGTCGTAACTTTATGATGTCCTAAGTTAGGACATGTCCTAAGTCCTGTTTTCAGAATACAAATATAGTTAAGACTCGTAACTTAGGACAAAATCCATGACTTAGGACATGTCTTATCTCTTCAGAATGCCCCCCTGTATTCAGCCCATTCGCCACTCTGATCTGATTGCAATTGTCTGTATTTCACGAGATACGCTCGCACGAATGAATGACCAATATGTGGTGCAGCCCAGTGAGATGTTGCGAGGATTTCTGGCTTTCCTGGAGGGCTCGAAGGAAGGGTTGTTGCAATTTCGATATCGCTTATTGCACAAGCTTCGGAATCTTCATTCTCGAATTTCGCCGCCACCAATAAGTCATATGAAGTGTTCGGTCTCAGATCGACTATAGTCGCATTGGTGGCTGCCCTTGACGTTCCATATACAGACCATTCCTGGTTCTGGTCTGATGGTGTTTCTCTGTACTTCACTATGTATGCCTGCACGCATGAAACACCAATCTTTGGTGCAGTCCAAATGAGATGCACAGAATCATGATATCGGTTAATGATTTGTGGTTTTCCAGGGGGATTCGATGGAAGGGTTTTTGCAATGTTAGTGTCGCTCATTGCACTAACTAGAGAATCCTCGTTTTGGGAAATGGCTGCCACTGAGAACTCGTATGTAACGTTTGGTGTCAATTGGATTATGGACGCATCAGTGGCTGCTGTTGATGTTCTGTAGTTAGACCAAGTGCAACTTTTTTTTTTTTCCGTTTCTCTATATTGCACAATATAAGCATCCACGCAAACAAGACTGACCTGTGGTGCAGTCCATTCGAGTTTTACAGAATCGTGTGATGTCTCGACGATTTCTGGCTTTCCTGGATCGAGGGCTCGAAGGCAGGGTTTCAACAATTTGAACGTTGCTCATAGCACTTGAATCACTATCCTTATTATCGCATTCCGCCGCCACCAAGAATTCATATGAAGTGTTTGGTCTCAAATTATCTACAGTCGCACTGGTGGCTGTCCTGGACGTTTCATGTACAGACCATTGGCGATTCTGTTCGGACGTTGTTTCTCTGAACCTTACCATGTAAGCCTGCACGCATGAAACACCAATCTTTGGTGCAGTCCAAATGAGCTGCGTAGAGTCATGATATCGGGTAATAATTTGTGGCTGCCCAGGGGGACTCGATGGAAGGGTTTTTGCAATGTTAGTGTCGCTTAATGCACTAACTAGAGGATCTGTATGTTTTGAAATCACTCCCACTGAGAACTCATAAGCGGTGTTTGGTGTCAATTTGACTATGGTCGCATTGGTGGTCGTTGTTGATATTTTGCTTTCAGCCCATTCACAACTCGGGTCTGATGTCAATTGTCTGTATCTTACGAGATATGCTTGTATGTATAATATACCAACTTCTGGTGCAGCCCATCGAAGTTTGACAGTATCGTGAGATGTTTTGAGGATTTGTGGCATACCTGGAGGGCTCGAAGGTTGGGTTTTAGCAATGTGAGTGTCACTACTTACACTAAATTGGACATTGGAACTTTCCTGGTAAGTCGCTTCTACCAGGAATTCGTATGGGGTGTTATTTTTCAGATTTTGTATCGTTGCATTAGTGGCTGTACTTGATGGTCTGTATTCAGACCATTCATAATTCTGGTAATTTGCTATTTCTCTGTATTTTACGATGTAACCCCGTAGGAATGAAATGCAAACATATGGTGCAGCCCATTGAAGCATTACAGAATCATGAAGTATCTTGATGGTGTTTAGCTTTCCAGGTGTTCCGAGTGGTGAACAATCGTTCGTTGTTAGTTGACCAAGCTCGTAAACAAGGATTGATGCACCATCGGCAGTCGACTCCTCATCATTATCGAAACCCATCACAACAAAGGTGCACTCCTTCTGATCTGTGTTTGCATTTGCAAACTGTTTGAACCGTTTTGCCTTAGATCTAATTTTTGTCAGTATTTCATTAGAGTCGAACCATTTCGGTTGTGGTGAGTACGATCTAGGAGCTTGTGATCTGGTGTAGCTGGAGAGCACATTGAGATATTCATCTTCAAGGCCTATTGAGTTGAAGATAAACGCTACTACGCATTCATTTGAGCAATCATGGACTATACTGTCCATGTCTGTGGGAGAACCAATGATCTTTATTTGCTCGAAATGGTCCATGAAGGCTTTTACAACTCTGATTTCCTTTTCTCTTGATTTCACCCAACTTGTTAATTTGAACAAACTGAAAGGGCTCTGCTCACAGTCGGAAATTATGTCTAGCAGCACATTTCCCCCAGCTGTACCTGCATTGATTTCTCTGAGTGATTGAGCGACCCTTTTCTTCAAAGTATCTTTATACTCTTGTACCAAAGTTTTGAACAAATCAACCGCTGTTCTGAATCTTGAAAACCCCTTGGAGATTGTGTTCTGGACCAATTCATCACACTATAACATACACTGATCTAACCCCTCTAAAATTGTATCGATGGCGTTCGTGTTCATTTCATGGGTCAATTTTGCCGGTTTACTCCCAACCATTATCAATGGATAAAGCTTCAAAGTCAGAGGCACAGCATATTATCTGCATTTTTCAATACTTGAAGGTAGCATTGAATAGATATCTGCGACCTCTATGTACTTTCCAGGGTTGCATTTTAGTGGACTGTCGCCGTACTACTTACACTTAATATTGATGACTTATTCTTTCTCACTTTTTGTTAGTGTCTGGTTGGATCTTTCGCCAAAGCTGACTTTTATTTTGTCGACGATATTCTTCAACTGAGTGTGTACCTTTAGTTCTTTCAAAAGCCTGTCAAACACAAAAAACTTGTACCCCGTATAGTACGCCGGTTACAACATGAGTACCTTTGCTTTCTGCTAATACATGCGGACATTGGACGTTGTGCTTGCCTAGATGTTTCATATTCAGTTCTTCAAACCTTACCGTTTTCTTGTATTGAAGAATTTCACGGACCTGCCGACTGCTCTTTTTCTTGTTGTTCCTTTTTTCCGCAGAACCTCTAACCTTCACCTGACCTGCCAGATCTGCCTTGAGCGCGTCGCAAATGTTTAGCGCCTCCATCTTTTCATTGGTGTTGTCAGATGCTATGATGTTAGACTGAGTTTGTTCCCACGGCAACCCATGGTTGAGAGAGTCGTTGCGATGATCGTAGACTATTCCGAGTTTCACTGGTTTCCCAAGAGCTGGTATGTTCGAAGTCCTTTCGTTAACTGACTTTCCCTATATAAAAAAATGCATTCAAAACAATAAACAGGGTTAATTCAATGTTATTGACTGGGTAAATTAGTATGTTTTTATCAGCCAGAATGAGTTTAAAGTGCTAATTTATGTGGGGTAAAATATTTTGAATATTGAATGTACTCCACAGACTTTTACAAACCATACAAATATTTCAAGGTTTTATTGACAATCTATTAGTGATTTTGAAGAATTAAGCAACAGTTGGGATCGAACATATTTTCCCCAGGACTCAATGCCTGAAGCCTCTCCTTACTGTTAAGAAACATTAGCAACTGCGCAATTCTCCTATAAATGCACGTTCAAAACCTTCGTAAAAGTTGATATTCGTGCACTATCCCAGAATATGTAGGCACATACTTTTATTCTTTTTATACTTTTTATTCTATAAGATCTTACGTAGACATCATATGACAATTGTATACAGTTTATTTTGATTTTAGACTAAAGGCATATTTTATTTCAAGCATTGAGAAACTAACGAGACATATAATAATATAAATACAAATAGGGTTTCCCCGGATTCGAACAGGAGACCTCCGGATTACTAGACCGGTGATCCGCCGACTGAGATAGAAAGCACTTTTGCTAGATTTCCCTGAATCCTTTCAGTGCTCGAGATGGTCAGAAATTATTGAAAACCTAAAACCTGATTTTTCTTTCAAACATAGGGAAAATGTCCAGAAATATATAATTTATATGAACATGAGTAAAGGAAATAGGGCCTCTGCGGGATTCGAACCCAAGACCCAGGATTGCCAGACTGGTGCTCTACCAACTAATGTAGAAAGCCCTTCTTCTAGTCGTTACTCCGTGTTACACTTTCAATGCTCGTATGGATCAGAAGCCCAAGGATGTCAAATACATTTTTAACTTTGTCATTTGTAATATATCACATTACATTTTCGGGGGATAGTTTCACTATGTTTAACATATTTTATACAAAGAAGATCACTTCAGTGAGTGTATTCGTTTATATAAATACATTTATTTGTTATCCTTAATGATTTTAAGAGGCTGATATTAGCTTCTTTTTATCACGATTGAAAATGGCTTTTATTGACGAACAACTAGCATACATGCTTAATTCTAGCTGAGTTGGTAGAGCAGCTGTCTAGCGATCCGGAGGCCTCGAATTAGAATCCCGGGGTAACGACTTTCTTTGCTCATTTTCATCAAAATCATATTCCGTACAATTCATGCAATCTGTACAATTTATGCGTGATTTTTATTTAGCGTCAACTACTGGTAAAGGAATAAAGTAACTTTGCTGATTTGTGGACAAATTATTAAATGTTGCTGGAATATGTATCTTGATTTATTATAAGTCCACTGAGTTCTTGTGTGCTTTATGTGCAGAAAACAACCAAGGGTTTATAACATTTGTGTGTCAATTTGTAATCTGCTATGTCCTGTACGGCTGCCTCCTCTCTCCAAATCACTTCAACCCAGCAGTGGTGAAGATTTAATTTTGATAAGGTAACACAGGTTTTTGCCTGAAAGGTCCTCACCCATTTATATCACAATATTTACCTCATAACTGACCTAATTTGACCCCGAATTCGTAATGATGACATTTGGTTGTAATTGTTTCTACAGATTTTCCCGTCCCGCATTTTAATACTTTTTTTTTTTATATCAGTACAAATTCACAAAATTGGATGACAAGCGTGTTAAAGTGGGGGAAACCCTATACTACATGGTTCTTCGACTGTGCGCAGACGAAATGGATGCCTCCACAATTGCACGATTTTAATGAGCACAGTCACCTGACGTAGTGACCCTTTTCAATCTAATCATTTCATTGGCTCCTCAAAAATACATACATGTACCAAGTTTGATGGTAATTTGTCTACCCATTCTTGAAAGAAATAGTTTGTGCTTAAAGTCATGTGACCTTTGACCTTTGACCTAATGAACACAAAATCTAGTCTCGTCATTCACTCAATCAGGTACATACATGGACCGAGTTAGGTGTTAATAACTCAATTGGTTCTTAAATCGCGATAACAATCAGTGTTTCCATATACAGGATGCCCCCTCACCCCCTCCAAAAAAAAACCCAAAACAAACGGAAGGGGCACTTCCCAAAAAAAAGTATCAACATGATTATGTTCATCGGATAGGGTGTATTTTCAAATAAAAACGATACCAACAACAGTAATTTTGGATGAGTAGTTTTTGTTTGAGGACGTCTTAAGTGAGACCATGTCAAGTTCCCATTTTTAACAATTTTTACCAAGTCAGGGCCTGATAAATCGCACTTCCTGCCCGTCATAGCATTGAACCACTATGCTCATTCTGTCGGCACACAGCTGAATACTCACTAACAATGGCGCCCGTATTGCTCGGCTATAACGGGCAGTAAGTGCGATTTATTAGGCACTGACTTGGTAAAAACGACCAAAATGGGACCCTGACATGGTGTCACTCAAAGCGCCCTAAAACACAAACTACACAACCAAAATGACTGTTCTTGGAATCGTTTTTCATTGGAAAAGACATCCTAACCGATGGACATAATCAGTTTTTTTTACTATTTTCTGGGAAGTGCCCCGTTCCGTTTTTTTTTTTTTTTTTTTTTTTTTTTGGGGGGGGGGGGGGGCACCCTGTATATGAGCCATTATGACATTTAACCTTTGACCGTATGACTTCTAAATCTGATCAGTTCATTGGCTTCTCACTTTCGGTGCTAATTATGCAAAGTGAACAGCACCTGCCAAACATTTCTAACAAAAACGAATGTTTCTTTCACTTTGTAATGTACCAAACTGAATTTGTATAAACATATTTCGAAACTAGAATGCCACTTATCAATATCCTATCCTATCCTATGCAAGCCCGCGGACTATACACAGCGCACTGTCTATTAGCTGCATCATAGGCGACGGAAGTGGGGGGAGGGGGGGGGGGCAAAACGCGTTTTTGCCCCCTCAAAAAGCCCCCAACCCCCCCCCCCCCAAAAAAAAAAAATGAAGTTTGGGAAAGAAAAAATAAAATGTATGAGCTAAGACTTGTTAATTCTAACGTTCAAAAACTAATTTATACATCCATTTGGGGGTTCGAATCCCGTTGGAATCCCATTTTCTTTGCTCTTTTTCAATCACATTATATATTTCTGTTCAGTTTCTTTATATGTTTGAATAAATCATTAAAAAAAGCTTCATCACTTCGGTTATTCCTCGCATATATCCCCAAGTTTATTTCTATCCTTCGGGTTTATGTCAAGTTTATAAATAGCTTCTGACCACTCGAGCAAATGAAAATTAAGGGGTTTCAGGGACGAGCGCCATACTAGGGTTTTCTATAGCTAAGTCGGTAAGAGCACCGGTCTAGCAATCCGGAGGTCTCGGGTTCGAGTCCTGTTGGAATCCCATTTGCTCTTTTTTAATCACTTTATATATTTATGGTCAGTTTCTTTATATGTCTAAATTAAAGGGAAAGTTGAGTTTTGGTAGAGAGGGCGCTAGACTATTTAATTGGTTTGTGAGGTAATGAAAAACTGAGTGTAAAATTTGAAAGAGCATAATATTTAAACAATAAAATCATCTTTGTTTGATCAAAATCGGTTCAGAAACGGCTGAAATATCCATAAATATAACAATTTGTAATAAACCCGGGGCCCCGGGTTTATTAGAGAATTTTGAACCAGCCGTTAAAAATTCAAAAAAATGCTTCCTCTTTTCAAAAAGTTCCAAAATAGGTATTTAAATAGTTGTTGGTTATTTCTCTATCTAATCACTATTTCAACAAAGCATCACATGCACAATATCGTATTCAAAATGGTTGAAACCGATGAGTGTTTAGAGAGCGCCCTCTTACGTTTTAACGGCTCTTTTTGAATGATAACATGATCTTTACTACGTCATTTGTAATTTTGTGTTCCTTTCTAGTTATAACTATTAGTTTGTAATGTAATGATGCAGGTTTTGGTTACTAAAATTCAGTTTCACTAAAACTGTACTCTCCTTACCAGAACTCAACTATCCCTTTAAATATTATTATGTTTAAACTGTAAACATCTGATGAGAGCATAGACATTCTATTCTTTGTTTTTTTCTAATCATGATATAAAGAGCTCACTTCCAAAAGGAGCTCAATCCACTTCCCATTAAAATTGATTTAACGATATATCTACATGTATAATCTACGTAGCTATTTAGGAATCCGCATTATTATGTTAACTCGGATTCTATATTTCTTTCACAGGTATGGCATGACGTACACCAAATTGCACAATTTCAAGTATATAAATGCGAAATCTTCCCCGTGGGAGGGGATACCCCCTCCCAAACTCCCCCCCTCTGGCTCTGGCCCAGCCCTCGGTCGCTTCGCTCCCTCCGGAGTCATTCTTGGCTGTAGGCTATGTTGTTAGATAATACAAAATGTGGCATATTATGGTCTATGTTGGAACTGTGCATGACACTAAATACAATATGTGTGTGTGTGTTTTGGGGTGCATATTTATTAGTGTGTCAATTATTTGTTTTCTTCGTGAAAACTAAATTTCTGGTCGATTTAATCAAAGCACGCTTTCCCAGATACAGTTAATCTTAAGCCCGAATTTCTAGGTATGCACCAGATTGCACAATTTCAAGTCCAAAAATGCAAAAGCTCCCTACCGTGGCAGGGGGGACACCCCACTCGCACACCCTCTCCCGCTCAGTCGCTTCGCTCCCTCGTAATGTCTCACTCTCACCACTTGCTCAAAGTTGTCAACCCTGTGAGTGTGGTTGGGCATGAGCCCCATCACACACAAAATCGTGAGCCCCCTTAGGTCTTTGCCCCCCCCCCCAATCCAAAACTGCTTCCGGCACGCCTGAGCTGCACGCAGTTCACTGTCTGCATTGCGCGTTATTCCGAAGGTTCGTTATTCCGAACACGTACATTTCGTATACCTGAGGGTTCGTTAATCGTAAAATGAAATAGGGTTCGTTAATCCGAACATTTTTTGCATTATACGGAAGGTTCGTTATTCCGAAGGTTCGTTATTCCGAGGGTTCGTTATTCCGAAGGTTCGCTATTCCTAAAATGAAATCAGATTCGTTATTCCAAAGGTTCGTTAGTCCAAAAATAAAATCGGGTTCGTTATTCCGAAGGTTCGCTATTCCTAAAATGAAATCGGGTTCGTTAATCCGAAAATGAATTTGGGTTTGTTATAATGCAATAATTTCATATAAAGAGAAACAATAAACTTAATGTTTAATTGGTCTGGCCAAGAGAGGGAAAGGGGGAGGGGTATGCTTAATGCAGGCTGTAAATTAAATAAACAAAACACAAATTATAATATTATAACAAACCCGATTTAATTTTCGGATTAACGAACCCTATTTTATTTTTGGACTAATGAACCTTCGGAATAACGAACCTTCGGAATAACGAGCCTTCGGAATAACGTACCCGATTTTATTTTCGGACTAATGAACCTTCGGAATAACGAACCTTCGGAATAACGTACCCGATTTTATTTTCGGACTTACGAACCCTCGGAATAACGAACCTTCGGAATAACGAACCTTCGGAATAACGAACCCTCGGAATAACGACCCTTCGGAATAACTGAACCTTCGGAATAACGAACCTTCGGAATAACGGACTGTAACCAACGGACCGGTGAATCATATCGCGTAATACCACTCTGAACGGTTCGACCGGTGAATCTGTTCGCCCGGTGAATACAAAGGTTCACTTGGCGTACAGATTCACCAGGTTACGCGATATATGGTGGAAAGGTAGATTAACCGGGTAACTCGATATATGGGGGAAAGGTGTATTATATTAAGAGTTTAGCCCGTGCAGATTCACTGGGCGTACAGATACACCGGATTATAGACCGGCAGCCCAGAGGTCTTTTGTGCATCGAAATTTCTGAACATATGAATATTTAGAGGAGAATGTAACAAATCCAAAAATATGAGTCTGCTTGGGTGTACCCGGGGATAAAGGGCTCCTTTGCGCCTCCAAAGTTTGGCCCCTGGTGAATGTCCGATGCTTCTATTTTCTTGCGAATGTACCGTGTTAAACATCGCTCACTGCGGGGTCAGCGAATTCCTACACAATAGAACCACTCACGTGTATCTGGCGTTCTTCGGAACATTTTACTTTGGGAGCTTTTGCAAATTTTCACTCGAAATAATGCAATCTGGTGCATACCTTGAAAGGAAATTTGATAATACTAAATTAAAGAATTATCGTAAAATATGTTTCCGTACAATCACAATGTTTATTTTGCAAAAGATTGCACAGTAAGAGATGTTACATGTTAAAGGGGTAGTTAAAGGGATAGTTTTGGTAGAGAGGGCGCTAGACTACTTATTTTTTTTGTGAGGTAATGAAAAACTGAGTGTAAAATTTGAAAGAGCATAATATTTAAATAATAAAATCATCTTTGTTTGATCAAAATCGGTTCAGAGACGGCTGAAATATCCATAAATATAAAAATTTGTAATAAACCCGGGGCCCCGGGTTTATTAGAGAATTTTGAACCAGCCGTTAAAATTTTTTTAAAAAATGCTTCCTCTTTTCAAAAAGTTACAAAATAGGTATTTAAATAGTTGTTGGTTATTTCTCTATCTAATCACTATTTCAACAAAGCATCACATGCACAATATTTAATTCAAAATGGTTGAAACCGATGAGTGTTTAGAGAGCGCCCTCTTACGTTTTAACGGCTCTTTTTGAATGATAACATGATCTTTACTACGTCATTTGTAATTTTTTATTCCTTTCTAGTTATAAATATTAGTTAGTAATGTAATGATGCAGGTTTTGGTTACTAAAATTCAGTTTCACCAAAACTGTACACTCCTTACCAGAACTCAACTATCCCTTTAAGTTTTGATAGAGCTGGCGCTGCACGAAATATTTCATTTTTGTAATATAATGAAAAACTTCGTGTACAATTTAAAAGAGCATACAATTTTAATGACAGAATAAACTTGATTTGATCAAAATCGGTTCAGAAACAGCTAAGATATCAAGAGATATATCCGATCGGAATAATCTGGGCCCCAGATATTCGATGGTTAAAAGAAAACAAAATAATAATCAAAAATGCTTACACCTTTTCAACAATTATCAAATGAGGTTTTGAAATGATCTCTATATTTCATCATTATTTCAACAAACGATTAAATGCATAATTTGGTATGGAAAATGGTTGAAACCAATGGTTTGTTAGAGAGCGCCGTCATGTGTTTTAATGGCTCTTTTTTATGATAACAGTATTATACTTAGTCGTTTTTTTGGTAATTTTCTGTTCCTTTCGAGCTTGGTGAAATTATAACTATTAGTTGGGAATGTTATTGTGCAGATTTTGTTTACTAAAGCTTAGCCTTACAACAACTGTAGTACCCCTTTGAATGTGCTCACGAAATGATACAACCTCCATGTACAAAATCAGTTCCACTGGTGGTATAGTTCAGTGCATAATACGAACCGGATATATGACGGGTACATGATTGTATACGGGTCCATTATGCTTACTCATGGGCGTCAACAGACGGGGGGGGGGGGGGGGGGGGCGGGGGGGGGGGGGATATGATCCACCTCCCCCGCATTTGAAAGTGGAGGGGATTGTCCCTCAACTTTTTCATAAATGTTTACATTGTGGATGTTTGATTCCTACTACATACTTCCAAGCCATACAGCATGTGCAGTGCAAAAGCTTCTTACAGTCGCAGGGGGAGACCCCCTCCCAGACCCTCCCTGCTCGGTCACTTCACACCTCGCAATGTTCCCCATCTTTGAGAAGCTGGTGACGCTCTGACTGTAAAACTAGTGCTACGACCCGAGTTCAGATATTCTTGATTGCGACGATGTAAGTATAGTGTCAGGTTGAACGGGTAGTGGCATAGCTACGGTATATGATAAACAAGATGTTAAAATATAGTGTGGCCATATTATCAGTGTATTTCTTTATTTTTTTCCCTCTTTTGTCAAGTTATAGGGGGCAAGGGTCCACGTGCCACCCATCCCAACTACAATAATATTGCCCTTTGTTCGCTTCATTTGGCTTACATTTCGATGCACAAACATGAAACTTCAGTACATCACACGTACGATACATGCACGTACTTCGAACCACTAACTGTGTCTATACCGAAAACGGCAATGAACTGTTGATATCAAGAATGTACTTTGTGATATCAAGAAAAGATTTCCTGTTAACTACATATCACGAAATATGAATAAATGCTAAAATGGCTTGCTATACAGACGACTACACGCGTACCATCTATTATCTCCCACAACACCGCAAAACCATAGCCCACGACACGCATTATAGCCGTAGTGTGGCCGTCGCCAAAAAAACAATAAAAAATCCGGTCGGGGTTTTAACACCGTTTGTTTTGTGTTTTTTTTGTTTAGGAGCGGCGATCGTCCTGTTATTAAAACATTAAGAATAGACCGTAAGGATTTTAGCGGCGATTGGCCATTTTAAAAGAAAACGGGACCCATTGAAGCCGCGATCAGCTATTTGTGAAAATGAGACCCTCGGGTGTACAGCATGTTTAATTGAAAATTTACAATCACGACCAAAACGCAAGCATATTTCTAAGCCAACTAGTAGTTTTGGGAAAGTTAGTGGATATATTTGTACTGATCAATACTGTTGGAATATTATCAAAGAGGCGTTTGTAATAACATCTAAACCATATATAGTATGTTCGAATGCAGAACATACGTTGAAAATTCCGTGCGTGCCGCTGAGATTGGACCAAACCTTCACAGCTTGTTTGCTCGTCATCGGCGGCTTAATGTGCCAGTGGTTTTACCCTCATTACATACTTCCCATTTGTATAACTTACCATGCACGATGCCCCTGTCATGTTTGGGCATGTATGTGTCTTTTTTAATTTTTTTTTGCATTAGTCATTCTCTTAACTACCGATGGGGAACCACACTGTAACAAATAAATACCGTTTTTAACGGGAATGTCCTGGCAGTCGTAACGCCAGGAATCCTCGTTATTTTACGAGAGTTATTGTTATTTTATAGCCTCACGTAAAATTACAGGTTCCTGTTAAGGTAGTATCTCACCGGGCTGGAGACGAGTTGGCGACTAGTTGGCGACTCAGTCTCCGCTGGTCGCGGAGACGTCTCCGCGACGTCGCCGCGACGTCGCCGCGACGTCTCCTGGAGACTAGTCGGGTCTCCGGGGAGTCGCGGGAAAATCAAACATGTTCGATTTTCGACCATCAGTCGCGGAGACTAATTTTGTCCGCGACTGGGGAGACGTCGCCGCGACGTCGCCGCGACGTCGCCGCGACCTACTGGAGACCAAGGCGACTGAGAGGATACGTTGCGGAGACGTCTCCGCGACACTACTTGACGTTGCTTGACCCACTTTAGAGACCACGTGACTGAGTTCTTTATCATTTGGTACAGTGTGTTCCTGTTCCCATGGATACGTCGCGGAGACGTCTCCGAGACTTCGCCTTGGTGAGATTGCAAACCATTTTCGGGTCTCCCGAGTCGCCGCGACTACCGCGACTGATCAGTCGCGGCAGACGCGGCGACGTCTCTGTCGGTGAGATACGCACTTTAATGATCATACTGTAATTTCACAGTAGCTTTCTGTATTTTTCATGTCATATAATCTTGTAAAATTCAAGTTATCTCTGTTTTGTAACAGCGACTTTCCTGTTAAAATATGATGTTTCTGTTTCTGTATACTGTTTTTCCACATACTCCTCTTTCTGTATTTTTCACGGCATACACTGGAAAAAAGCCTTTTTTGCGGGAAATTCCTGGCAGTTACTTGTTACAGTGTAGTCCAATCCTATCCTAGTCCCAAAATAACCTACCTAATAACATACGACATACATATTGTGCCCTCAGCCTATACCTGTCGTTCCTATCCATCTTCCTTTGTTCACGATTAGCTTATAAACAGGGTACACCACGATGTATGTGTTTTAATGGTTAGTACTTTAACACAGATGTTTAAACATTATTGCATTCATGAATTTTCACCCAAAAGGGGTTAACAAGAGTCCACTGACAATTAATTATACTAATCTAAATCAAAAGTTAATTTCGATAATCATTTTACAAAATAACGGGATTATGAACAGATTTTTCTGTTCATTTTGCAAAAGCACAAACTAGCTCATGAATATTCATGAACCTGTTACAAATTACTGGAAATGTTGTGGTTTAACGGTATATTCGTATTCATGCCTACAATAATGTAGGGTTTTTAACAGGTTTACCTTTTTTGTTTGTTCACAGACCTTGGTAGTAAAAGAAACTGCCTGTGTTGGTAGCATAGGTCTACAGTATTTGTTCTGTTTTTATAAGATAAATTGTCGCTTTTTGACAGGAAAATTGTTGCCAGTAAATAAAAACAGTAGTTTGCGAACATTTGAACAAAAAACAGGGAAAGTTACAGGTAGTACGAAAAACCGTTTATTAACAGTTATCATGGTTATGAAGTTTATAACTGTTAATAAACGGTTTTCGTACTACCTGCAACGAATAAAAGATAATTTCCATAAACTAACAACATTTCAGGATAAATTCTGTAACATTGATAAAACGGTGCAAAATTTGTATTTGAAGGGCAAAAAATCCCTGTAATTTTACAATTATTGTTTTTGTTATTAGAAAGTATTGTCTTTTTACAGGTGAATTGCGTATTTTCACGAGCCTGTCTTGAAAATTTATAGGCCGACTTGTAATCATACATGGAATCTCTAAATTACTGGAAATTGTGTGGTTTAACAGTATATTTGTATCTAGTGTTTACACAAAACTGTAGGTTTTCAACATGTTCCCTGTTTTTTCACAGACCGGGATAGTAAAGAACAGCCTATGTTGTTAGCATACATATTTTGTTTGTTTATAGAAGAAATTGTCGTTTTTAAACAGGAAAATGTTCCTAAAAAATCAGAGCCATGCGAACATTTTGTAAAAAAACAGGGACAGTCGTAGGTAGTACAGGAAATCCGTTTATTAACAGTTATGAACGTAGGTAGTTGTAAAGAAATAATGATTTCCCATTAACTAACAAAACTTCTGTTTTTTTACAGGAAAAGTTCTGTTAGATTGATAAAACGGTGAAAAGTTGTAATTTTAAGGGCAAAAATCCCTGTAATTTTACAGTTATTTTTTACAGTCCACAAGGCCATTGAAAGGTAGTGTTAAGTATTGGTATTTCTTGAAGTGCACCACGATATTTTTTTGTGAGATAATGAAAAACTGACTGTCAAATTCGAAAGAACATACAATTTTAATGACAGAATAAACTTTATTTGATCAAAATCGGTTCATAAACGGTTGAAATATCCATAAATATATTTTTATTCAAAATGTTCTTCACCGGCAATCACCGGGCGACTTTTTAGAAAAATGTAAAAAAAATGCTCGAAGACTACTTTAAAAAAAATCAGAATAGGTTTTTAAAAAGTCGTTGATGATATCTCTATTGAATCATTATTTTAACAAACATTAAATACACAATTTTATATAAAAAAAGGCTAAAACCAATGATTTTTTTTAAATATTGCCCTCTTGAGTTCTAACGGCTCTTTTTTTTTAATGATAACATGGATTTTACTTAGACGTTTGTAATTATGTATACTTTTCGAGCATGGTGAAGTTAAAACTATTACTTTGTACCGTAATGGTGCAGGTTTTTGTTACTAAAGTTAAGTTTGACCAATACTCAATTATCCCTTTAACTCCTTTTGTTTCCCTTTTTTAAATTTCCTTTCTACATTGCAAATGCGTAATATTTGTGTTTCTTTGTTTTTTGATTGAAAATGGAAATGAATAAATAAATTGAATCGAATTAAATGCTACAATTTCTTACCATTTTCGATTCCTGGTTGAGGTGTGAGTCCTTGGCATTGTCCCGAGTAGCGGAGGTCTGTTCGCTCGCAAACTTCTGGAAAAATTGTCCAAGGTTGGTGTGCAAAGATATGGTCTTCAGCGCATCACATAACATGATAGAGCTCGCGCAGGATGCCAGAGTAGGTTGACGTGCTTTTACAATTTCTACGTCCCATGAAGTTGGGGGAAGATCACAAATGACGACCGCGATGCGATGCGAACCTATATTGGGAATATAAACCAACAATATCGATAATAAAAAAATACATTCGCACTTTCCCAAAGGTAATTTCATTACAAATTAATTAGTGATTTGAAGAGTTTTCACAACTGTTCAATGGAAGAAAAAGAAGAAAGAAAGTGAACGCGGATTATGGCCTGTGCCAGGTAAAAATGTCAGAGGTGCAATTGTCAGATGTAATAATGTCACAGGTAATAATGTCAGAGCTAAAAATGTCAGAGGTAATAATGTCAGAGGTAAAAATGCCAGAGGTAATATTTTCAGAGATAAAAATGTCAGAGGTAATAATGTCAGAGGTAATAATGTTAGACATAAAATGTCAGAGGTACAAACAAAAATGTCAGGGTTAAAATCAGTGCCATCATAATATCTCAACACTTTATCACACAAAAAGTCGAGGTGTAAGCTAGTGGGCCAGTGTACAGTATTCCCTTCTTCCATATCATAATGTATATTTTATAAATGACTGTGTATTGTACTTCGTACATGTCCTGAGGATATAATGCAATTTGGAAAATAAATTTGAAACTTATATTTTGTGATCAGGTTTGCGTATATGAATTTCTAACATTTTTCGACATTTTAAAGTGGTTGATGTTTTAATGTTTATTTGGTTGTGAAGAAGTAAATACTTATAAAGTTTGATTGAGATAAAACAGGGCATCAGTTATTAAGATCGCACAGAAATTCCACAAATTTAGTCATCAGACCTATCTTCATGTTTGTCCCTGGAAAGCCTGTTATTACAAGAAAACATTAAGAAAAAGAAATAACTGCCTTTTGCCCATCATCAATTCTTTATTACAATTGTTTTAATTACCAAATAATGTCAAAGCTTCGCTAGAAGAATGTCAGGTAGTAGACCTACATGTAGTAAACGTCGAGATATATTTAGCCAGGTATTTTGTCATGTGCTTTCGACTTTTATTGAGTACGTTTTGAAATGCAGAAATTACTGCATTTGTTGGGTTGGGTTAAACATAACACAGTGTGCCTTTATTTATATAATAACATCATGTTTGTGATTAAGAAACGTGAGAGAAATACATTTTAAATCCCTCAAATTCAACCGGTTTTTTTTTCTGCCAAATTCATGACGAATTTTGTTAAATGTGTAGACTTGTACGAATATGTACCTGCTGGAAACTACAGTGTATGCCAGCACACTGTATATAAATCCTGCGCCAAATATCCTTTACAAACAATAATTTCATGTATACAAGCAGTCTCATGATGCTTTAAATTTGTACATTAAGTTTTTGATAAGTTGCTCATGAATTTGCCAATTTAAGAGTTTAATCTCTCACAGCAAATAAAACTTATCCAGGGGACATCTTTAAAAAAGAGTTTTCTATTCCACCTTAAAGGGATAGTTGAGTTTTTGTATAGAGGGCGCTACACAAAAAGAAATTTGTGTGAGATAATGAAATGAGTGTCAATTACGAAAGAGCATATCATTTTAATGACAGAATAAATTTTATTTGATCAAAAGTCTTTGGGGAACATGGGGAAAGCTAATTATTGCTCCTAATCATGAAGTGGGATGGATGGCCACCAACGTCCCCTGTTTTTGATTAATGTTGGAACATTTAAAGAACAAGGTGTTTTCATCTCTTCCTCATGCCCTGGATGGTGTTTGGGCCGCATTCGACACAAGATGGATGTTTGAACAACACTAAAACAAATATGTACATAAGTCACGCAAAATTTAAGTGTGCACCAATGATTTCAGGAATGTATTCATTAGTCAAAACTTGCAAACATTGGGTTTCGCACCTTTCCTCTTCAACAACAAAGAACTCAGCAATGCGTGGCACTGCTGGTTCACAAAAGGTATTAAATGAAAGATAAATAGTTACTCTTACTTACCTACCAGTGGCGGATCTACGGGGGGGGGGGGGGGGGGGGGGGGTTAGGGGGTTTAACCCCCCCCCTCGGCTGCCAAGTGAAAATGTGATGTGGAAAACATCACTTACGGGGGTTCAAAATAGCAAATAAAAATCGCCGCTTCGCGGCTCGTGGACGATGCTCCGCATCGTCATTGGGTCAACCCCCGCCCTTAGCAAAAAGCTAGTTACTTACCTTCATCTATATTACTTTTATAGTATGGAAATATATAATTTTGAAATGATTGACCATTGAACTTCGGGTACCTTTTTTTATACGCTCTGTATACGTCATGCACATGCACAAGGAGAACGAATAATGCTCGTGTGACATGTGATGAGGATTATGGGCAGATTACGTTCGCAAGGCTGCCAAGGCATTATAGTCATCCTAAGAATAGTTTTATAATATCAAATCAGCTACTTAGAGGAGAATTCTCCCCATAATGTCAAACAATTTTTGGGCCGAAAGGTAAATAAAAGTTAAAGAAAGTAGAAAATAAACCAGCGCTGAATTAAAGACTGCAAAGAATCCTTCGTTATTCCTTTTCGATGGCCTTATATACAACCATTACCAATGTTCAACCTGTAACATGCTTTTATTTTGAAATGTTTACCTTTGACATTTTTTCCTCTGACATTTTTCCCTCTGACATTTTTCCCTCTGACATTTCTACCTCTGACATTTTTATATCTGACATTTTTACACCGAATCTTATGGCCACCCTTAAATTATGATCTCTGCCGTGAAACGCCCGATCGCCGCGAAAATGTGCACGCATGTCATGTATAAGTGTACATAATTAGATGGTAGTTTAAAGGGATAGTTGAGTTCTGGTAAGGAGAGTACAGTTTTAGTGAAACTGAATTTTAGTAACCAAAACCTGCATCATTACATTACAAACTAATAGTTATAACTAGAAAGGAACACAAAATTACAAATGACGTAGTAAAGATCATGTTATCATTCAAAAAGAGCCGTTAAAACGTAAGAGGGCGCTCTCTAAACACTCATCGGTTTCAACCATTTTGAATAAAATATTGTGCATGTGATGCTTTGTTGAAATAGTGATTAGATAGAGAAATAACCAACAACTATTTAAATACCTATTTTGTAACTTTTTGAAAAGAGGAAGCATTTTTTTGAATTTTTAACGGCTGGTTCAAAATTCTCTAATAAACCCGGGGCCCCGGGTTTATTACAAATTGTTATATTTATGGATATTTCAGCCGTTTCTGAACCGATTTTGATCAAACAAAGATGATTTTATTGTTTAAATATTATGCTCTTTCAAATTTTACACTCAGTTTTTCATTACCTCACAAACCAATTAAGTAGTCTAGCGCCCTCTCTACCAAAACTCAACTTTCCCTTTAAATTCTTTGAAACAAATATCAATTTCAAAATTTATGGTTATTCATGCAAATAAAGTCATGAAATTGAATTTTCGTATCCATAAATTATATATTTTTGGTAATCAAACATTGGTTTTCTTGACACCAATTGAAATAATACAAAAATAAAGAAAATTAGAAGAGCGAGGATATTATTAATGTTTTGCCGAAATGGTGCGTTGGAAGCACTGATTTCCCATTGACCAAAAAATCATGCGATTAGGCATATCTCTGCCAATTCTTAACATATGTAATTGATTTTGGGTATTTGGACATTATTTTGTATGCTCTTTCGGTAAATGAAGTTCAAATTTGAAAATAAAAAAAAAAGATTTGTATGACGTCATATCTTTTGTACTCAATTTGCTCAAGAGTAACCATCGAATCCTTGGAATATATAGTTCACCTTCGGATTGAATTAATTTGTGTGTAATTAGGCATTTTAGGTCATTTTAAATGCATGCTAAGCTGCAGTTAAAATTGAGACAGTAACAAAGATATACTCTTCCCATTAATAAATGTGTTTGAATTTTTAAAATCGGTCAAGTGGTTGCGAAGATATGACCAATTAATTACCAAGAAGTACCCCCTTTTGTTTTACTCGCCTTGTTGTTTTAGTTCTTTTTTTAAACTTTGTTTAGACAAGCACCGAAAAAGTGCCTATTATTCCAGTTCCAGTTATTTCAAATGCATTTTATTTCATAATGGTTCGGAGTTATGCAATAAAAATTGCTGGATAGCATCCTGATATGTCCTTCTTCGATTTTGTCATATTTTGTTGTAATAATTATTAATATTTTTAGAAATATGAATATGAATATTCATATAAACATCATATTTTTGATGATTAAATTAGGGAATTTGTTCAAATTTGTCTCTGTTATGTTAAAATAAAGCAAACACACATACACACACACACTCACACACACGCACACAAATGCACATACACACGCACATACACACCCACATGCACGCACACACATGCACATACACACGCACGCACACGCACACACACGAACATTCTCACACAAATGCACGCACACACATACACACACACGCACGCACACACATATACACACACACACACACCCACATACACACACACGCACACACATATACACACACACACACACCCACATACACACACACGCACACACACACACACACACACACACAAGTAGAAAAACATACACAAACAACACACACATACAGACAAACGTCCTATAAAGTCACATTCAAAACAATGATACAAATACACAATCCGATATAGATTAAGTGATTATCATACTGATAAATTTATGCACATGACTGTGATCAATGTATTTTTATCACAAAGCATAAGCATATTAGTATTATTACGCATGATTAGATCATGAGTAAGAAAAAATACTCTTAATCTGAATTCTGAGTTTGTTCTGATTTGTACAAATTAATTTGTCCTGTTGCAGAAGGTTCTGGTGATGTTCCAGATGCAGATGGCTGTAGCAACTCAGGGGTCTGTTCATGCACTGCTAAGGGTTCCTGGATTCCCTGCAGCGTTGTCTGGGAAGTTCCGGGGCGACTTGATGGAGAGGATGGTCCATGATCTATTATGAAATAAACAAAACAAACACACAGAAGACTTTATTAAAATTTAAGGAGAAAAAATCCTATGATTAATCATATTTGACAGTCAAGTTATACATAACCAAAGCAAATACAAATATAATTCAAATAATGAAATAGAGAACACTTGTCTGCATGCATGTTGACTTCACAAGCTCTAAATCCTAACCATAAATTAACACCCTTCCATAAATATCTATTTTAAACGGTTCCATGACATATGCTCCGCCGACATTTGCTCCGAAAAATGCGACAAATGTTCCGCGACAAATGCTCCGCCGACAAATGCTCCGCCGACAATTGCTCCGCCGACAAATGCTCCGCCGACATTTGCTCCGCCGACAAATGCTCCGCCGACATTTGCTCCGCCGACAATTGCTCCGCCGACAAATGCTCCGCCGACATTTGCTCCGCCGACATTTGCTCCGCCGACAAATGCTCCGAAGCTGCGACAATTGCTCCGCGACACTTGCTCCGCCGATAATTGCTCCGCGACAATTGCTCCGCCGACATTTGCTCCGCCGCCAAATGCTCCGCAGACAAATGCCCAAATAATTAGATGATTTTTTTTTTTCAAAATTTTTTTTTTAAATGCTTGCACTTTTACAAAAATGTTCTAAATCATTTTTGGAATAGTTGTTGATGATCTCTCTATCTAATCATCATTCCAATAAAACACCACATGCACAATTTTGTATGAAAATGGTTGAAACCAATGCCTTTTTAGAAAAGCGCCCTCTTGTGTTTAAATGGCTCTTTTTGAATGATAACAGGCGTTTTACTAAGTCGTTTGTAATTTTGTATACTGTTACGAATGTAGATACATGCATTTAATAGTCCCCATGTATAAAGTCTGTTACTTCTTTGTTATTGCGCTGTTTACCAACCAGCAACTTATACACTCACTTAAACCGTGTGAATTGGTTCCCACTTAACCCTCACCTTATAATGCCATTGTTTACCCGTTCACCCCTCTCAAGAGCGGTGATGCTTTTTGATGTTATTAAATCTGCGTTACCCTGTTTTAAGCTTAGTCTTAAATCCCTGCAATGTTTATAGGTGTATTTCTAAGAAGTATTGTTAACCCTTCTCTCAGATGTTGCCGTTAGATTAAACTTAAGCCCTGTAATGTTTAGGGATTACTGTATTTCTAAGAAGTAAGTCCATTGTAATGTCAAGTCGCTAGAGTTTGTTCTTTGATGCATTAAGTTCCCTCTTAGTCGGTGTCTTTATAGATGTCATTCTTTGTCCTAGCTCAGACTGGAAGTCAATGTCCAGGGTTATGTCAGTAAACTGGACTAGCCTATATAACCTCGACCTCTCTCTCTTTCGGGGTCAGTTCATATACGTTGAGATTAAGTTGAGTGTCGAAGTCTAAGTCTGTAGACTGATAATCATGGAGCTGGAGTTTGTTCAGTTCTTAGTTCATTCTTAGTCAGTTATTAAGTTACAGTACGAAGTTAGTAAGTTATAGTTAGTCCTGTTCGTCATGGAATTGTACGAAGTTGTTTATGGAAGAATAAACGAATAACCGAATAACTCTCGCCAACTGTTATCTTTACATCGAAGCTTGTGGAACGTGTTTTACAGAGTGAATGTGATTATGATTGTGATTTAGAACTATATAACCTCGGCCATCCAGACATCCATTTATATCATCATCATCTTCATCCCATAACGATTTGTCCGTCAAACGACAGAAATTGTTACACTGGTGTCAGAAGTGGGATGCTGAACTTCAACACGTGCCTCGGACATGCCGCTGAATAATATGGACCTCGACGATCTCGAATACGGTGTTGAAGTGACAATGATGCTCGAGAAAGAGAAAGCTTATTTGCGTCCAGTATAGCCGAGTTCTTCTACAAAGATGGAGGAATAAGAGATCAATGTAAATGTTGGTCATGGTGTCCAGCATGGCTAAGTTCGGCGTGTGGTGGCTCTTGGTGGTCATCGATCTGTTGGCGAGGTCGAGAAGAAGCTGGTGGCCTAGCGTGCATGGAGCAGGAGTGGAGGAGACTGCTGGACCTCATCGACATCGGCTGCGGGAATCTCCACGCCGGACGTCATGTGCGACGTCATCGTTCTACGATTCCAGCCTCGCGTGCGGAGATGGTGCGATCAAGCTTGAGCTCGCGTGGTACTGCATCGGTATTACCTAGAACCTGACCTATCGGAATGCAAATATTCTGTAATTCGACGTCTTCGAGGGAACCCTTTATACGCCATTAGTCTCAGCTAGCACATTGTTCGGAGAAAAGAAAATAGTTATGGATATGATTCGCAAAATTATGTAGAGCTTTCTTTGATTTAAAACTAGCATGGAGATTTGTTCGTGTTTTAACCTTATTCTATTTGTGAGAAATAAGGCGATTTAGATTTGTACATGTATTATTGTGATAAATTATTGTCTTCGATATGGAGCCTTGAGGTCATCGTTGCTGTTGTGGATTATGAAGCGAGGTGCGATATATGTAGTTTAGGTTAATTTGTATGTAAGTCGCGTTGTGATACAGCCAGTATGTGTTGGAACATACTGGGTATCTGTAAAAGTGGTCGCGCCGAAATCGGAGCTGAGGGGCCGTTGCCATGGTTCCGTTGGACATTGCACGTTGGAACGAGCCCGGTAATTTATATAGTGTAGTTTTAGATATCGCAACCACCACGCGGTCGACGTTGACGAAAAGACAACCTGCCCTGCGTCTCGTGAGACAGACGCCTTTGCTGGAATTATCCGGGCCGTAGGAAGTCACCTTTTGTCAACTCATCCGCAAACGCTTGATAACGTACGATGCAGAAAACGACCTCGACAGCGACATGGAAGCTGATAATCGGAATGTACTATCCCATATCCAGATAGTATTTAACATGACGTACACGACCACGGACATCGATCACGGCGGATTGCTGGAGTGGTGGTCATCGTCAGTATTCCGATAATTTTTAAGGAATGAAAATATTATTAATTAGGAAGCTGAGACAATGGACTATATAGACATTCCCTTGATGTTCGTGAAGAAAAAGAACTTTATCATTGCATGCCGATATAAAATAATTCTTTGGACAATGAACTCAGTATATGACCAAAGTAATTTGTTTACTTTTTGTTTGTTTGTGGAAGTATAATAATAATAATGTTTTGTCTTGTTAAATGGAGTACAAAATTGGTAAATCATTTGGAAATTATGGGAAACGAAACAAAATATGACTGTAGAAAGAGCACAATTGGATGTTATACTTATTACCATGATGTTTGTAATTGCATGATTATGTTTGTTTTATTTTTAAACCAACTCCTCCTTTCTGGACTTTCTTGTCGGTACCATTTTTCTTTACCATTTTTGTTTTCCCATTTGGTTCAGTGATCTTTGTTAACTTGGTTTTGATAGTTTGTTTTGGTCAGAGTTCTGATTTAATTTTGGTGTTATGGCATTAATTAGATCTGCAAATGAATACATCTGGTTTGCTTTTCTTATGTTTCACGAGATTACTTAAGACTGTTTTGGGAGCTTTAAACAAAGTGATTGTTTATGTATTTAGTTTTTATTTCGCACATGTGCTGGTACTGTGTTAATGGTTGTGTAGATAATTATAATTTGTGGTAGCTATAATAATTAGGTCAATGTTTATTGGTTTATATAACGTGTTTGCGAATTGTGTTTAGGCGTCCGTGTTAGCATTACTGAACGTTGTAGAGTAGATATTGTTTGATGTATAAGTTGCATTATTGGTGTTTTCCATATAATTGATTGTTTTCTATTTCCACTGTTGCCTCACTGAGGACAGTGAGATTTTTCAAAGGGGGAGGTATTGTTACGAATGTAGATACATGCATTTAATAGTCCCCATGTATAAAGTCTGTTACTTCTTTGTTATTGCGCTGTTTACCAACCAGCAACTTATACACTCACTTAAACCGTGTGAATTGGTTCCCACTTAACCCTCACCTTATAATGCCATTGTTTACCCGTTCACCCCTCTCAAGAGCGGTGATGCTTTTTGATGTTATTAAATCTGCGTTACCCTGTTTTAAGCTTAGTCTTAAATCCCTGCAATGTTTATAGGTGTATTTCTAAGAAGTATTGTTAACCCTTCTCTCAGATGTTGCCGTTAGATTAAACTTAAGCCCTGTAATGTTTAGGGATTACTGTATTTCTAAGAAGTAAGTCCATTGTAATGTCAAGTCGCTAGAGTTTGTTCTTTGATGCATTAAGTTCCCTCTTAGTCGGTGTCTTTATAGATGTCATTCTTTGTCCTAGCTCAGACTGGAAGTCAATGTCCAGGGTTATGTCAGTAAACTGGACTAGCCTATATAACCTCGACCTCTCTCTCTTTCGGGGTCAGTTCATATACGTTGAGATTAAGTTGAGTGTCGAAGTCTAAGTCTGTAGACTGATAATCATGGAGCTGGAGTTTGTTCAGTTCTTAGTTCATTCTTAGTCAGTTATTAAGTTACAGTACGAAGTTAGTAAGTTATAGTTAGTCCTGTTCGTCATGGAATTGTACGAAGTTGTTTATGGAAGAATAAACGAATAACCGAATAACTCTCGCCAACTGTTATCTTTACATCGAAGCTTGTGGAACGTGTTTTACAGAGTGAATGTGATTATGATTGTGATTTAGAACTATATAACCTCGGCCATCCAGACATCCATTTATATCATCATCATCTTCATCCCATAACGATTTGTCCGTCAAACGACAGAAATTGTTACAATACCTTTCGAGCATGGTGGAGTTATAACCATTAGTTTATCAAGTAACTGTCCAGGGTTGGTTACTAAAGTTCAGCCTTACCAAAACTGTACTACCCCTTTAAATAAAGATCACATCGTCTAGAAGACAATCTATTCTTCACATATTAACAATAAAATTGATCACATATTGCTTTTTATGGAATATGACGTCATAGTCACTAAAGGGGTGAAGTGTCCATCTTACCTCACTGTGGAGGTAAGAGGACCCCTCAATTCCTTAAATTATTGAATTTCAATTTTCTGCTACTTCCTGCCAATCCTTCCGTTTATAAGAATGCAAAATGCATTGGAAGTTTGTGCTTTTCTGTTGGACAATAAGGCAGCCTTAATCGTTTACGGGGTGTGGGGGGGGGGGGGGGGGGGGCGTTTAGAAGTGTCACAAATTGGGCCCTCGTTGTTCAGTGAACGATGAACAAATCTAAACAAAATTGGAACTCCGAAAATTTAACAGTGGGTGAAAATAACGTTCTTTGAATTTTGATAAAACGTGGATAAATTTTGAACTCATGCGGAACAATTTCTTGATTCATAAAGAGTCTGAGTAATACAAATGCAGTGATTATAAAGACTTTTCTTTTTTCTATTCATGATCGATCTTAACACCAGTATCATGCCCTTCGCTTGATGATTGCTTGGAACAGTATACTATTCATCACAGCATTTTCCGATACTATGAGGGTCCGTGGTTCGACTCCAGTCGAACCCCAATGTAACATCAACAACTAAAGCCAGTGTTGTGTGTTATTGCGCCTCCCCTTCTGCTACTAGATGCAGGCTGCAGGGTCACGCATCCTTACAACACTGGGCTTGACTGCCCCCCCCCCCCCCCCCCCCCCACCCCCCCACCCTGTATAAAGAAACGTGAAACAAACAAACCAGCCAAATAAAATATTTGAATGAATCGATGGTTACTGAATCGATTGTACTCCAATTTCACAAGAGATTCGCATAACATATAAAAGCGCACTTCATACCAAAGGTACTTGAGAATTAATTCCAGAGTTTAATCTTCAGCGGAGTAAATGTCGGTGGAACAATTATGGTTGAGGAACATATGTTGTTTTTGGACCATTTGAAGTACTGTCATCTTCAGAGCATATATTTCTGCGGAGCAATTGTCACCGGAGCAAATGCCGTATCTCCGGAGCATATTTCGGCGGAACAATTGTCGGATCAGCAATTGTCGCATTTTCGAAGCATTTTCGGCGGAGCAATTGTCGCATTTTTCGGACCATTTGTCGGCGGAGTAATTGTTGGCGGAGCAAATGTCGGCGGAGCAATTGTCGGCGGAGCAAATGTCGGCGGAGCAATTGTCGCATCTTCGGAGCATTTGTCGGCGGAGCAATTGTCGGCGGAGCAAATGTCGGCGGAGCATTTGTCGGCGGAGCAAATGTCGGCGGAGCAAATGTCGGCGGAGCATTTGTCGGCGGAGCAAATGTCGGTGGAGCATTTGTCGGCGGAGCAAATGTCGGTGGAGCATTTGTCGGCGGAGCAAATGTCGGCGGAGCATTTGTCGGCGGAGCAATTGTCGTTGGAGCAAATGTCGGCAGAGCAAGTATCGCGGAGCATTTGTCGCATTTTTCGGAGCAATTGTCGGCGGAGCATATGTCGTGTCACCATTTTAAACATCAAATCTTACCTATGAAGAAATGTGAATAAATTTGGCTTTAAATGACACTTGCATTTCATGAATTGGAATCAAAGAAACAGAGAATTGAAACTATTAAAATAATTGAGAAATCTAAAAGTACCTGATGCTGAAACAGAGACAGGTTCGCAAGGCTGTGATGATGCGACAGATGAAGAGGACTGCTGGGGTTCAAGTATAGTCTGTACCGGCACTCGTGAAGATTCCTGGGATCCAAGCGGTTCAGCCTTGGAAGATCCAGGGTTTCTGGATGGAGAGATTTGTCCATGATCTGAAATGTAAATGTAATGAATGTTCATGGGAAAACAGGATAATACAACATATGATTTGCTGGATTTAATTGAATAACAATACTAGATATGTGAAGAAAAAAATCTTGAAGTTGAAACAAGTTATAAATATTTGTTTTGTAGTTTAATATTTTGTACTCGTATTTCAGTCGACAACTTTTAGAAATCATTATACTATAGTAACTGGAAAAATAAAATCAATACCAAAATATTAACAATCTAAATAATGCTTGATCAAGTTCTTAAAAAAAGTATAATATATTTATAATTCTAGTATTCTACTAACCTGGAATCGTGTTTGGATGCTGGTCTAGAATAGATATGCCAGGGTCACCGTCTACATCAACGGCAACGCCATCCATGATGACCAAGTAGAGTAAACAGGAGAAATGATCCCCGTTTCAGTTGATCTGGGTGAAACAGACTGAAAGGAATAAATTAAACAATTGCTCAATTATTATGTTTGTTTTACTTTTCATTACTACCATTTAACTTTACCCAACACCATGCTGCCATATGCATAAGGAAAAATAACCGTTCACGGTGGCATGTTTCACACACACAAATTCTGGATGTAGACTCTCTATTATAGTACTAAGAAGTACTTTTCCTTACATTTTAGTGATAATAATTGTAAATTTGTAATATTTCTGTAATGATTACAAATTTCAACAATGAGGAAAATTAATTATGAAATACGATTTTTAACAGCTTTAGAAATAGAATAGGAGTTATGAGCCAATTGACAATTCTTCTTTTGGAATTTTTGTTTACGATTACCGATTACGAATCTACGATGCAATTCCATACCATACATACTGTGACCAAAATAATGTAACTCTACACTCTTCAGATCATAACATGACTCTCACTATATAGTATCTTAATATTCAGAAGAATTAAATTATATCACTTCGTAAAAATAAGTAAAAATCGATATATTTTTCAGAACACAAACATCAATAAACAGTGATATGCCTAGCCCAGGGCCATGGTCTTAGTTATGGATATGCATTCATGACAAAAACGGGTGATAAGGGGAAAATGCTTCCTTTTTTCACAATTTCTACCTCAAAATTCCGTAGAATAATGTTTGTAAACCTTAAATAAATGACTTTATTTTCCTACTGTGGTATTTTATAGTTCAAATTTCAAGTAAAACTTTCAAACAATTTCGTAAACATCACACGCAATCACAACGTGTATCCGATTTTCGCTATGGTAATCTCGAAATGTTGACATTTACATGCCTAACAAAATCGGTGATAAGGGAAATATGCACTTTTAACCCCATTTTCAATTTGTGGTGTTTCAAAGACCAAATATTTATGTCAAAGAGGGATGAATTGATCGTAAATATTACGTTCAAACACCGTATCCGATTTCCTACACAGACCACAGGCTGTATCGCGATATCGCTACTCTAAAATATTTTTTTTTATGGAAGCTTGGGACATACCATTCGTAAGGCGGTTTGGTGAAATGAAATACAACAAAATCAAACAAAATGAACCTTAAAACATCGAAACCTATTGCCTTGATTTTATATTAGTAATCATAATAAATATAATTCTTGACAATTTCTTCCATTAATGTATTTTTTAAAATGCAAATCGAACCGTACATCAAATTAATTTTAGACCCAACCACCTACACGAAATGGAACGGTCACGTACGCACCGAAGGTCTTATCTTGGTGTGCAATTGTTGGAGATTTCGTCAGTCAAGGTGGGTGACATAGGTGCATAAAATTCGTTCTAGCACTTATATTTCAGATTAAAAAAAAAAGAAAATTCGCATAATGATTCTTGAAATCTGAAAAAATGTACTCACATTTAAAACAAACGATGAAGAGGACATCTGTCATAGGAATTCTTGGTTCAAACTTTTGTTTCCGCTCGTAATCGAAACTTGAAATGACACAAACCTGAATGATGGTGGTCAGACCATAGTCCGGTGACTTATGTAATTTTGTGAAAATTTCATATACATTTTGGGAAACAAGCCTAAATCGACCTATTTTTGTATGGAGATTTCAAATTTGTCGGTGTACATTTTTAAATTTTAGCCCAAAGGTGAGATTTTAGCCCAAAACTAAACCGCTTCGAAGAGGCAGAAAAAATGATCGTCTGACAACTTCCGGTCATGAAAGACGGCACAAAATGTCGCGGTAAGTACACTTTAATACATTTTATCTACTTGAAAACGCATAATATTATGTTTTTGTCATATTATTTAACGGAATTGTTCAATTTTCCGTAGGAAAACCAAATCAAAAACACAATTAATGACGTGCAGTAAATACAAGTAGATTACGCTCAGTTGCCCTTAGTCCCATTCGTGGCTTTACGTGTTAGCTAATTTTTACAAATCTGCTTTCGTAATAATACCCACATTATCAAGTAAATACAACAACATAACTTCAAAAAATATTAATTAACTGCATGTACTGGATACTTCATAATGTGTGTTGTACATTAGGCTCTAAATCGTATAAATCTAATCTGGAACTTATGATACTAGACTAGTTTTAAGTTAGACTCAGTCAGAGTCTGAAACTAAGAATGACTAGATCGATAAAGCTATCGTTTTCAGAGTCTCTTGTACATTTTCTGTAATGATAGTACTGTCGGTCAGAGGGGCCGACAGTATAATACTGTACAGAAAATGTAAAAGAGGCACTGAACAATATGTTTATCGATCTAATTCTGATCTAGTCTCGACTATAAGTACAGTCAAAGAGAGTGCAGTAAGTAAGTGTAAAACTGTACTCTAGTAATAAGAGGCCATGATCAAACGATTTGTCGACCTAGAGTCTAGACCTAGTCTAGACGTCTAGTTGTGTATAGATTGTGTCTAGAAATTGTACAGCATACAGGTAGATTGTAGATGGCAGATTGGACGGAAGAGAAATTAAAAAAAAGTGTGAAAGAGAAGCCTATCTTAGCCCCTAGGCTAGGGCCTAGCACTACCACTAAAAAGGGCTATGGTCCTAGGACTCGTATAGGCCGGCCTAGTTGCTTACTATGCCAGGTCCTCCCTAGGCTACCGCATCGGGCTATGTCACAGTAACTGGAGGTAGATCTGTAGAGCTAAACAAAATCTATTCAAGACTACAGTCTACAGCTATGTACACTAACTAAAGTCTATTTAACAGAATTGTTTTAAATATAAATCAGTACCAGCATAGTGTGACTGTAAATGTTTTGTTTAATTTAGGCTAAATAGCATGCGATCTGTTTACATTTCCCAATAATGATTTGATTCTGAAAGCCAAATTCAAGTAACAATACTTGCAATATGATCTACAAGCACGGATATATACGACGTGAGCGTATTTGCGTCTGTGTGTGTCTGGTGTGTCTGGTTCGAATGTGTTTGTATACTTTATCATGAGGGAGATGATTTAAGTCCTGATTTCTTTAATTCAGTATTATCAAATTTCCTTCCAAGGTATGCACCAGATTGCATTATTTCAAGTGAAAATTTGCAAAAGCTCCCTACCGTGGGGACACACCCCTCCCACACCCTCCCCCCCTCGGGCGCTACGCTCCCTCGCAGTTGTGCCCCCCCCCCCCCCCCCCAATCCGTTGACCCTCTCTACGCCACTGGTTGACCATATCAGGGGTGGGCACGATCTATATATTTTGTTATTTTGTAATAAAAACATTTCCTTTTTTATATTGAATTTTGGGGGAGCAAGTGCCCCCTCCTCCCCCTTCGCGTGTGCTGACACTGCTATATAAAATATTTGATACAACCAAGTTAATTTCATCTATATCAGACGTTTTGTCATCCAGGTCACTGAGGGATCCATTAGACTTCCAAAAGGATACCCATACCGAAAGTTGTCATCAAAAGGCATGACTGCTTGAATTATTATGATTATTTTTTTTAATTTGTATTGTGTTTATTTATTTTGTAAAATAACTTTCCTTTACTCAGTTTATAGTATGTATCGGGGGGGGGGGGGGGGGGGGCTGCGCTGCACCGATGGATACAAATGAAAATTATGATAAAACATTGTTTAAAATTTATACGTGATGCAAAGTTCCTCTATATTATTTTGTCATCCAGGTCACTTTGGGTCCCATTGGACTTCCGAACGGCTCCCTATTCTGGAAGTTTAATCCCAAAGGCATGGCTGGACATGTGACTGAGTAAGTGATTATTAGGAAATCATCACCAACAGCTAACCTACAAATCTTTACTGGCATTTATTTTCATTTTACATGGCAGATTTGTTTTAGTAGTTTTGGTTGCAATACTTTATATTCCTAGAATGCCAGATTAAATGGACCAAAGTATAATTACCTATTCAATTGCACAGACCTGGGTGAACAATTAAGCACCAGTTCAGAATCAGGCTTATTTCAAAGTTTTATATGAATTTTAACCAATCTCATATGGAAACCTGGTAGGTCCTGTATTAACTTTAGGGTATTGCAAAACATAGTAGGGAATCGGTTAATAAATACAAACTAAATGTAAACTAAAAACACTGATTTCTGATGAACTTCCAAGATCTGAATGCTGTACCTTTTGTTATACTTTATAACTATGCAGCCATTGGGTGGGTTGCCAGGGAGCAATTATATATAATAGTACTATCTCCTCTCTAAACACACAATACATGTAACTATCATGAATTATCAATATTTGTATTTAGTTTTAGAACCCTTTTCTTGGTTGAATAATAAAAAAAAAAAAAAAAAATAATAATAATAATACTTTATTTCTTATAGTCAATATAATTTGCCTGTTTCTTTTGTATTGTTTCACTTCCTACTGCATGATCATGACTGGATGGATGGTAAATCACCATAGCTATGCGTCAATTTCTTCTCTCCATTTTGGAGATGGGGGAGGGGGGGGGGGTGATATGTCCATTTCAACTATCTTCGGCGAGAGAGTGAAGCGACCAACCCAGTAGTGTGCCCAGGACTTGACAGGGAGGGGGGGGGGGGGGGGGGGGGGAGAGAGGATACGTAGGGGACCCAAAATATTAACCGAATGACGCCTTAAGTC